>UZAF01016097.1:177051-204288 GCA_900617895.1 Haemonchus placei | reverse complement strand
TTCCAGCTGCTTTCTCCAGAATCGCAAGAATCGAGGGTGACCTTATAATTATGAAACGCACTGTATGATGCATGTGCTCGCTTCATTTTTTCAAGAATCGTGTCCTAGACGCTGCTGAAAGCTTTCACGCCTCATGTTGACTACGACACTGAGTCACATTTCAGAAAAGTGGAAATGGATATCGAACAGAGTTTGTTTGGCCTCTACCCGCCCACTAGGGACGCAGCTCAATGCGAGCTAGTCTGAGCCCAACATAAAATTGACAAACACTAAGATGATCTCCTGAAAATATAATTAAAAGAACCTTACTGACAACGGGAAGGTCACCAACAATGCGTGTTTTGTGCAAGAGAATCGGATATGAGGGAAATTTAGCGTAACCATGTTCAGTAGCTGAAATGGGTGTGGTTGCTGTACAAGTAAAAGCTATCTGTAAGCTTGGTAGTGCTGCTGTGAATAAGAAATGCCGGGGTGTTATAACCACATTTCGCCGGAACGGTTCACTGCGTGGAGCTGCAGTGGTTCACGTTGTGAGATTAACATTCTCTGAATCCTCGGACTACTGAAAGTTATTGACATTTATTTTTGAGCTCGTCTCGGATGTTGCGCCGCTTGTCTTTGCGGAAGGGGAGTAAACTTCGGAAGGCATGGTATCGCGTGGGCAGGGGTAGGAAAAATAGGGAGGATGTAGAAGCCACGAATGGCGCACTATTGTAGAGAAGTGTTTTGCGGATGGGACCATTGACTGAATGAAAAATTCTAAGTGATAGGAGCACCACTCTGCTGGATTTTCATTTGGTAATGTCCAAAGCAAAGTTTCCTCTCCAAAATCCAGAAAGCTTACTCTCATTCCCATCAGTCTAATTATTAAACTACATTAAATTGTCGTTTACCGTTCTAAGTAAGCTGCGTATGGTTTAGGTTGGAGATTTTGGACCCTATCAGATTGTGTTCTTCTTCATCATATGTCTTCCCGCGAGTCTTCCGTCTGCTTTCTCTGCTTTCAATCAGCCATTCGTTGTTGGTTCTCCATCTCATCAATGCCGTCTGCCCTCTGGCCGTGATGATCTCAAACCTCAAGACGCTGATATGGTTTACATTCTTCTCATCTGAGTTGTCCTGATCCTTATACTTTTCATTACACCATTTAGAATCTCTCAAGGTGTTTCCAGTATAACCAAACACAAGTTGACTTCTACCGGTCATTTACTTCACTACCGATACAAAGCTACAGGTAAGATCATTTCCATTGCATGTGATTTTCCATCAATCAAAGCTGACTTATTGTTAATTGAAAATCAATGAGAGAATTCAAAAANTGAGAGAATGTCTCTTGTTACTAACTAGTCTCTCTGAGAATTACAGTTCAAGTAATATTACCGGTTGATTCCTTCCATCTTCTCGGAAGAAAGTTCGAATTTGTTAGTAACGTTCACCGAGAACCATTCGAGGAGAATTTGTCAATGTTAAATTGATTACTCAGTAATCATCTTCATTTCTAGTGACGAAATAAGTCTGGTTCCATGTCAGTCAGGTTGGCAATTCGATAACTCCACCTACACCGACAGCCTCGTTACAGAAGTAAGAAGCTTTAGATAGAAATCAAAAGATCAAATGATCATTGTGTTGTAGGATATTGGGGAGTGAAAGCGGCTGTAAGGCTACACACAATATTTTACAGGGTTCTAAGAACTTATGTACTCAAGTGGACCTCGCGCTATCGTCCTTTTTTAGACGTACTTCAAATGAAACCTAGCATATGCCCATTATTATCATCAGTGATCATGAGGGTAGTGTTAAGTTTATTAATGAGTCAAGGAAATATTGATGGCGAGGAACTCCTGATCGTGTATCTTAGAGGGGTTGGCTAAGAGTAAATGGTATTTTTTTCCAATGAGATCGGTGAAACATGTTTTATTGAATCCATGCTGTGCCAGAGCCTCACACAAATGTGAGTAGTTGTTGGGCAGAACTTCGCGGAACGTACATATTCTCCTAAAATACTCCTTCACGATCCATGTCAAAAAGTCTATCAGATTGAAGGCCCATAAAGCTGCGAATTCAATAAGGGGGACACTGCAATTTTCTAAGACATATTTTAGTTTACAGTTCAACTTGGTTTGTGATCGTCAACACTGGGTAGAAATTTCAACAACATCTTTCTACGTGGGAAGCTTCATCGGGAACTTTCTGTTTGGATATATCGCCGACAAGTGAGTTTTGAGGGTGAAGTGCCATATTTTGCATAAAGGGGTCTGAACCTTTCCAAAGCCTGAACTGTTCTGAAAGTTCGTCCATTGCAAACCTTCTGGTGTTTATTTTCAGTCGTCTTAGATAATACCTTTACAGATTTGGACGGCGTCGCAGTTTCTTCATTATCCTCGCTTCTCTGGTTATATTCGGTACAGCAAATGCATTTGTTCAGGTATTCGAGAAAACAACTAGGGATGTGCTGGTTTCGCACATCAGTTATCAGAGCGAATTTGTGATTCTGCAGAATAGGATATGCTGCTCGTTCTGCCTGAAAGCGAAAAGTTTGATAAAGGCACAGTTCACAATAATTTTGGATACCTAGCTTAAGGCGAATAGTGGAATCGTTAATCAAGAGTAGTGTAAAAGTGGCAAAAAAGTGTAAGAACGGTGTATTCGGAGAGATATAACCCATTAAAAAAAAGTGTTAAAATTGGTGTTTGGACGAAAGTGCGACGACAAAAAAGTTGTATTCAAAGGATTTCTAAATGAGCTGCCCAAAAATCGGTGCCATTGGGTGCTTTCACAGTCCGCCGGCCGGCCGGCCGGCGTCCCACGAGGCAGTGCTAGGGGGAGGAGGGCGGCAGACGGTCGGTCGAAGGGGTGAAAACAAAGAAGAACAAGATCAAAAACCAAACAACCAGGGACTCGTACAGATGGTTTTCGGTCTTGTCTCTCCTTGTTTACAGCCCTTCGAGGGGCTGACCTACCGCCTGCCGCCCTTCTTCCCCCGTAGCACTGCCTCGTGAAAGCAGCCGTTGCGTACAGCCGGTCACAGTAAGCCGTGTGCACCAAGCGTTCCGGAGGGAATGACGTGACCTCTGTGCTTCTACGACGAACTCCTTTGCCTTTGGGTATGTACTTCAGCTGAGCCGGTTATGTAACCCTTGTCACGCCTTATCCTGGCTGTTCGTCGAGAAAGTAATTTCGGGAACCATTTTTGCCTTCAACTGTCTGTGCGTGAAGACGCATTTGGCACGACTATCGTTGCCGTAGCACCATATTTTTCCTTGCCACATTTGCGCACAATACTGGAAAAGAAATAGTGTCAAGATTTCCTAGTTTCCTGTACTTTTTTGAGTCTTTAGCCATTGATGTATTACTCAGCATTATGTTTTCATTTATTTATTTACTTTTTCGTCTGCTTATTTACCTGTTGACATATCTATACAGTCTACTGGGTGCGCCTTCACTACGTGGTTGCAAATAAAACCCTTTATTCATTTTTCTCTACCCATACACCATTTCATCTTTGCTTTTGTCTTCAAATAATCTGCAGCTACTAACTTCGCGTCTTATATGTAGTTTGCCAAGTGAGAATAGTTAAAGGCGAGTTCTCTTTCAGAACATCGAATCTTTCGTTATCCTCCGCTTTCTCACCGGTCTCCCTTTTCCTGCACTGTTCCAAATACCATTTATCATATGTGAGTTACAAGGATGATGAATATGAACACTTCTTTTTACTCTAAAAAATTGTTCAATGATCATCATTACTTCGTTTTGCAAAGCAAATTGTGATAACGCATCTAAAGGTACATTAGATGAATAAAAAAAGTATGCAGATGTTGTATAACAAAAAGACTGTATTATTCCTGAGTGAATGAGAATGTTTTTCAGGCATGGAGTTCATGGGCAAGTCAGGACGCATCTTCTCCGGACTGATGATTTCTCTTTTCTTCGGAGCTGCAATGGCTTTGCTTGGAGTTGTTGCTATGTTCATAAGAAGGTCGCTAGGAAAAAAACTCTCATATTTTCGAACGATCGAAATATTCTGTTTCAGATGGCGTCAGCTCACCTTTTTTTGTAATGCTCCATTTGCAGTACTTTTCTCCTACTATTTGTGAGTGACACTTTTCTAATTGTCGTTACCTTTTCTTATAAAGCCCTCACCACTCTGAACTAAAATTCTATTACTTGTTTTTCATTGTTTCTGCAGACAATACCATGCTTGTAAGGCGGGCCATCGAGAGGGCGGAACGAATGATGAAGAATTGAAATTGAACCTAACAAGGCGATATTTAAGAGAAACGGACTGGCATACGTCGCCCTTCCTGATGCTCAACGGAGCGAATATCTCTGATACTCTGCTATGGATTGGATCCAGGGGTCAACATTAGGAAAATACCAAAATTTGTTACCTTAAATCGAGCTCGAAAATTCTATGAATAGAATAAAGTCACAAAAAATTTCCTTAATCAATACTTCATCAAGCTTCAGCTTTCTGCCCGAATCACCACGTTGGCTCGTCTCGGCCGGAAAGTGGAAAGAAGCTTCTACTCAGCTGCAACGCATCGCCAAAATGAACGGGAAAAAAGATCAAGTAAATGTGGAAGAACTTCTCGGAGCAGTGAGTGCCGTCATTATTCTAGAAAAATAACAAAGTTCTCTTCGAAAAAAAATTAAGATCAAGATTTTTTTGAGACCATGCAATCGTGAACACAATTTGTGTTACCTGTGAATTCCTATTGGAATGAAAAGTATATCTCCATAATTGATGTGACGGCATCATATTATTCGTCTGATAGCTGCAATAGTGACAAATTTTCACTTCACAACAATTTTGAGCAAAAGAGCGTATCTCCAAGTTTATTTTGGAGATTATCCAATCTGTGTAAAAGTTTCATGTGTTCATGTTTATAGGGAAAAGGTTAGGGAAAGGACTGTTTTCCTATTCCCCCTCTTCAGGAGCTTTCCATGCCTTTTCCAGGAAGGAACGTAAGCCAGAGAAATTGGCGAGAGCGTCAAGCTCTACTACAACGAAGGAGCTATTAAATGAATAGGTATGGCCATCACAGTGGCGGAGTGCCTTCAAAATTCTGTGCCTCAAAACTACGCAATAATCTTCGTGTACGCACCACAACCCGGTTGCCCGTCTACGGAAAGGATCAGTATTATCTGAGCCTCAACGATACCACCAGGTAAGTTTCGGAGGGGTACCGGCTACAATAGCTGGTGACCTTATTGGCTTCGTCGGTAGTGAAGAATGAGCCCGAAAGGGTTCATGATGGTACAGGAGTTGGAGTCAGGAACGAAGAAGGAGAAAGCAACTCCTACACGGCTACAGCCCACGGCCTGCCAGTTTGCAACACCTTCTTGGCGAGAATGAAAACTCTTAAGGTAGTCTACAGCAGTGGAAAGGAATAGAAATAGTCTACAGCAGTGGAAAGGAATAGAAATACATCTTGTGCTCGTAAGGAGGTCATCCGTAAAAGACAAAAGTACTGGCTGGCAAAGACAAGACATCTGGTCTTTCAAGACAGGTCCTATCTAGCAGACATGATCATAAATCTTCCGAAAAAATCGAAGACAGGAACGGAGCGGAAGACCTGTTGATGAGAGCGGCTCTTAGCCGAAAAGCTACGAGCGCTGGCAGAGATTGTGATTTTTCGAATATTTTGTAACATACAGAGGAGGCTCCCCAAGACTTCTATGTATAGCGAAGGCAGAAGGAATGGATGGATTCTATAAAATACAGGATGATCGAGAAGGAGAGGAATCTGCCTTTCGGCTGCAAAAGTGCGGTACCGGGTCACTCAGAGCATCGGGGTAGTGAAGCTCTTGAGAGCGAGGATTCCACCATGAGAAAGCCCAGGGAGGTCAGGCATAGATGAGAAGAATACTCCAGAAGACTTCCTAAAGGAGGAGTCAACCAGAAGGAACAGCCCCAATAGAGGCGACGCGGCAGGTCCCTTCGACCTCTAAACAGAGAATAAGGTGCGCAGAGCAAAAGGAAAGGTGAAGGTTGGGAGGCAGCATCTCCGATGGATTATCGATCGAGGCATGGAAGACTCGGAGTGCACGGGATAAATTAGCCCGCCTAATTTCTGAGCACTGTGACCACTGAAGGAAGATTCCCAGATGCAAGGAGGAGCACTATCGTTTCAATCTTCAAGCAGAAGGGAGGAAGCAATTGAATTTCCCAAATGCCGGGGTATCAGGTGATTGCTTGCACAGTGAAATTGTAGGAGCGGTTGGTCGACACAAGATCAAGGGAAAAGGTTCCGATTCCGCAGGAGCAGATCGGCTTCCTGCCTGAGGATGCGCCAGACAAGTGATGAGGATGGAGAAAAGCGTAGACTCCACTACCCAGCCTTCGACTTGGAGAAGACATTCGACTGTCTCCTGCAACAAGTCCTCTGAAGAGCGCGCCTAGAACGAAACGTTGCAGAACATATGATCTCCCTAATCGAAGACATGTACAGTGGCTCGACGATAACAGTACCCACTCCGCACGATCCAACAGAAGCAATAGATGTCACCACGAATCAGCTCTAAGTCTGTTTTTTTCCTGCTTACGATGGTTCTCATCACCTCATCCAGAGGGACTACAGACCATCCTCCACCCTGATGACATCGCTTTGATAGCAGAGACCAAAGAAGAACTCGACGACAAGCTGCGGTAATGGCAGGAAGTGCTGGTGGAGAAGGGCCCTCGCTGAACGTGAAGATGCTGGGAAACCATCGAAGAGGTACAAGGCGTTCGATATCTGGGAGTGATTTAGCCGCTGATGGTAGCGTGGTGAGGCTGTAAAACCCCGAATAGACGCGGCATAAATGATGTTGAAGAAGTTCACCGATATCCTCTGCGATCGTCGGTGCTCTACGTCAGCAAGGGCTGGCCCATAAGTGAAAAATATGAAAGGTAATTTCACGCCGCCGGAAGGCTGCCGCTCAGCTGGGCCTCTGTTGGACGCGATAAGGAACGAAGACCTCAGGGCGGCTACGCAAACAACCCCTGTCTAGCCAAGAATGAAAGAGTAGTTACCGAGAAGAACACAGAATCGTTCAATAAGGGAGTCGATGAGGTTCAAGGCTTAGGGGAAGTGACAACGAGAAGCCCCGAAGAAGAGGTGGCACGACGTGACCAAGATGGACCTCGCCGAAGCTAAAATATCGGCAGAACATGCCGTAGATAGAAAGAACAGCTGACAAGAATAGCGGACCATGCCACGGGGCGGAATTGGTGCTAGAAAGAAGTTTGCTCGAGGCCATACAAATCCCCATCTAAAAGTAGTTTATGAAAAAGTTTTGAAAGGGTCGAGTCTTTGTTGCATTTCACGACCAAGCAAGCAATGCAAGCTAATCAACAATATGATAACTATTGTTAGTTATAATATTGTCCCACATAACGGGCAGGTCTGCGTGGATAGTCAAAAAAGTAACCGACCACTTTGAAAAAGTGGTCATATTTGGCTAACTGTTTTCTTTTGCTAGGAAGGCCTTGAGGGGCGTGAACAAGTGTAACCTGAGGGAGAAGTATCAGATGAATAGGGTGGACGTGGAACCAGTGTCACGGCCTAGCTCCTCCAATTTTGCACGGGTCTCTTGACCTATATATGTATAGGTCAAGAGACCCGTGCAGAATGCAACCTAGCGCTGTCATGGAGGACGTGCACAAAAGCTCGTCTCGCCGTTTTTCTCGAACGGCTTTTTCTTTTTTCTTTTTTCTTTCTCAATTTTCTTTTTATTCTTCCTTTCTTTTTCAAGTTTCCGCATTGAATGGGTATACCCAAGTCCAGTCGCAAGGCTATGGGTGTCAACTTCCACATCCTCTTCGATAGTGTCGAAAATGACGCAGTCGTCGACAGCGACGGGGGGTCCCGAGCGAAGCATGTCTTTGTAGTCCGTGTCTCGTCCCCAGAGCGAGCAAACCTGCTGTGGAAATGGTGTCCTCTCACACACGCTGTTAATGTTGCAAACAGTTGCCGTCGCTCCGGTGCCGTGGCGCCACTAGTAGAAGATGAGGTATCGAACATGGACTTGTTCTCGAGCTAGAGATGAAAGCGCGCCTATATATACTCATTACGGAGAAGGTTCTAGAATGTTCTAGCACTACCGCATAGTACATCATGGGTACCGATAAATAAGCGAAATAAGGAACTTTCAAACAACCCTATCGAAATTTTTTGAAGCAGCTACTCCACAAAGCCGGCAACTGCCGATCCTTTTCAACTGCCGATCCTTTTTAGTTCTAATATTTATTCTACTGACTTCTGATAAATGCCTGAGAATAAGGATTCGTTCCTCACTGTTTGCAAAACGCAGGTCCCGGAGAGATTTGCACTCACGGCGCAGGATTCGGAGTCCTGAGTGATAACCGCTACACCACGCGACCGACAACTGCTGATCCTTTTCAGTTATATTTACTTTACTGACATCTGATAAATGCCTGAAAATAAGGATTTGTTCCTCAGTGTTAGAAAAACACAGGTCACGGAGAGATTCGCACTCACGGCGCACGATTCAGAGTCCTGAGTGCAGGCGCCTGCAATGTGGTCGTATCCTTGTTGTTTCCATTGTGCATTACCGATATGAAATCCAATTCTCAATTCACACTCTGACATTAGCACAAGTTTCAGCTGAGAGAAAACCAAGATGTCGGACCTGATGGAGAACAGCACAGCCACAATGTGACAGACCTTTTCAAGACGCCGAACCTGCGAAAGAAAACTGTGCTGGTCACATATATTTGGTGGGTTTCACATTATTCTAAATTGAAACAACTTTGTCGATTGAACAAGTTCCGTATTCTCCAATATACAATCTATCCTTGATTCTCAGCCCTAATTCAGCTACAAGCGAGCAGATTTCATAGATGCTTAACTAAATCGATGAATTACTGTTTCGATTTCCCTTTTATTATTCCTTAATTTTTTCCTTGAACTACCATGTCTCTCTTTTTGTACAACTGCAACAGCAGACGGCTGGAAACATAGTGAACGCTGCATTGAAGGGGCGTTCAAGAACAAGTTAAGCGGAGGCAATTATTTGTGAAGATTTCACACGACCAGCTTCGATGTTCATCCGCCCATGAACCGCAACTCATGCGTGACTTCAACGGAATTTTTATTGAGGTTGACTTTTAGGGTGAAGTAGTCAATCAAGAACTTCTTCACACTTTTTATGTAGTGAATTTTTCCTAAAAGGTGTTTCCAGCTGCAAAACGCTCTCTGAGTTGTATGCACCATCTTTTTTTCTGTTGGCTGGCTGCAAAATTGGATAGATTCAAAAAATCAATTTCATAATGGATAAACTAACCATATATCTTCGTTTTGTACAAAGCTGCAACCTTCAAACACCAACATTCGTTTGCTACGCTAGACGCGTGGTTGGTCCAGGGGTAGAGCGTCTGCGCATAAGAGAAGATTTCTGTTCCGATTCCAGAGTGGGAAAAACTAGGCATATTTCTTCATTTTGTGCAATACAGAAACTTCCCATCATGGCCATGCATTTTCTCGACTAAGATCCGCACCTTGAACAGCTTCTGGAGGTGGCATCCTTTTTGAGAACAAATTTTTCTATCTACATTAAGTAGTGAGCACCTATCAGGCTTCGCACACTAACGCGTAACAACAAAGAACATGTCAAGAAGAGACCAATTGAATGATCTGCCTGAGCTTCACTCCTCGAGTATCTGGCTATAGGCTGCGGTGGGTTAAGAGTTTGTGCCAAAAGTTCGGGAATGCTTGGTTTATCGCATATGAGTCTTCTTCACCTGATTTATTGACCCGTTACATACCTTTGCCCACTTTTCGCGGTTTCTGAACTTGTCAGAGCAAAAATTATGTCCCACTTCAAAGAATCGGCCACACTATGTTTTCTTGCGTTTTAGACGGTGAGCAGTTTTATGACTTTTGGCCTTACAGGGAGAATATACTAGGTCGCAGTGGCCATTCAAGATGAGGTATACGTCGGTAAGATACCGACGTGAGTACATTTGAACGCTGATCTCGAATCTGGAGCTCGGATCTGCGGAATGATTTTGTTAGCAAAGTTGCGGGCCCAGTTTCCCCAGGTGTCATATCACTTTGTTGCTTTTATACGAGAACAAGCAGCGTCTAACGTGCAGCGATGGCGCAGTTGGGAGGGTGGCGGGCTGATGAGCGTGCACATAGAACCCTTCTGCTCCGAGGCCTTGGAATGTGGTTACGAATTTGGGCAGAAACTTAGGCTGGATTGCGTTAGATCGCGTTAGATCAACAGATTTGCCTTTATCAATATTGATTGTCGACGCATGGAGCTCGTTCGAGGACGGTGAAGCAATTTATGGTGCTTTGTGTACTGGCAAGGCAGTCAAAGTACTCAACATTCCACCTGGCCCATTTCTCAAATTGAGTCTCTCGATGTATGTTTTTTCTTATCATGTGAAACCATGTCTGAGCGTACTGTCTCGTTCGAGATTGCCCATGACCTGGACTTCCAGTTTAGCAACCGCAACTCCTAAATTTGCCTTATCTCACTAGTATACTTCTTGTTTAGCGCACCGAGATTCTGAAAACTTCTTGTAGCCCGGCGAGTCATTCGACAACCCTCTTTTGAAAGTGTATCTTAAGGCCCCGGAGTGGAAGTGTTTTATGTACACCCCTATTCGGTCTGTTGGGGCGACGAAGAAATTTACTCGGCATTTTTGGTGCTCCATAAGTATGAGAGAGGGCTGTAGTAGTTAGTCTATATGATGGGCAAAGGGTCTCGCAAGCGTTTAAAGGCACCATTCACGACTAAAAGTTATTGAGATCTTACCTTATTAATACTCAGCGGCCCCCATGGGTTGTTGAAGGGACCCTCTCACTCCCCCAATCTCGACGTCCAGGGCGTAGTGGCAGCTCCGTTGTTGACGTAGTTCGCATCTCCGCCCCTCGACTGATGTCACGTCAGACGAGTGTCGAGACGACACAGCGTCATGTAATCGCGTCAGGACCCACCCTGAAGTGCAATTTGGCAAATTGCCAGAGTCGCAATGTGTTGTCGGCTATTGCAGACAACACACTGCGTCTCTAGTCTGGCAAATTGCCAATTTGGCCGAACACCTCCTAACCACCGTTATTTCAATGTGAAACTCGTCCAACCCCCTTTCCAGCTCTTTTTTTGACCCTTTGTAGTTCTTTTTGTTTGTCTTTTTTTGCGGTTTTTTCGCTGTTATCGCTTTATTCTAGAGTAGTTCTATCAATTCTCGTCAAAAAAGGGTAAACTACATTTTTTGCTAGCGGTGCCTTTAAGACACTTTTTGTAGGAACCAAAACAAGCGCATTCGTCAAGGATTCCAACCTCCGTGTCACGCCTAGCATCCAATCGTCTTCCCAACTGCGCCATCGCTGCATGTTTAGCATTGCTCGGTTTTCGTATGAAAGCAACAAAGTGGCATGACGACTGAGGGAACTGGACCCATAACTTTGTTCCCAAGGTCGTTTCGCAGTTTGGAACCCAAATTTGAGGTCAGCGATCGAAACTACTTACGTCGGTCTACGTCTCATCCTGAACGGCCACTGCGACCTAGTATTCTTTCCTTGTTAGCCCTGCCCATCTCAGAGCAAACCCCGCACACTTCAGGGATTTGACAGTGTTTCTTTTATTACTTCCGAACTCTTTTCTAATTCTAGATCGTTTTCAAATAGAATCATACATGCCTTCAGGAAGTAGCGTCCATTGAAACGCACGCTCCGCCTACCGCGGGCTGAGCTTCGCTCAATCCACACATGCCCAGCACACAGGAGGCCTTTTTCAATCTTCTTTTTCTGGCCTCTACGCTCTCGTTGAACCGAGTTACGAACTTACGCGAAAGGTACCGCCACTCCGAGGACGCTCCGCCTGCCGCCGATGGGTTTCATTCATACTTGTTGACTTGTCTCTCACCTTTGCTCCTTTTTTCCGGCGACTTGTTATGAAACCAAATTAAGAAGTTTTGCTCTTGACATCGCCCACTCCTCTGGATTTCCCGACCATTATGAGCGGAGCTCCACTGTGCTCACATATGTTCTATTGATCTTACTCTATGCCCAACCCATCTCAAACTTAACCAGACTTCTACAGGTGCTTCTGCAGGTAATACGGAATTTTTGTGCGAACAAACGAACAAACAAACGATCAAATGAACAGACAGACAGACATTAACACATTTTGTATAAAGTAATCACTCGGGCACTGTTCTCTTTTCTTTTCGAAGAAGGAGTAGTCATCAGCAGCCAGTGTTGCTGTCTCTTCAGCTGTTTTGGAGTTGAAAGGCTGTACTGTTAAAGGCAATAAAGTTGCGATTACTGTCAATTACACACCAGATCGATATAGCAAACCGTGTATGGGCCAACAAGTATGGATTCCCCACTTCCCTACGTTTCCGGAGACTAGTCCTGCCACTTGCCATCAGTATTCCCATTTTGCCCCCTGCATTCCTACCGGAATAGGACGACCATTGTTCACATTAACAATTCTCGCCCACTCCCGTCCGCCAGATTGCCGCCTGTATCCATTCCAAATTCGCACGCCGCAGGTCTGAGTTAACAATTTTCGCACTCGCGTCAACCCTAGTGAGAGTATACAGCTGTCATCTGCCATTAGTGTTCCCATCTTGCCGCCTGCAACCCTTCCGAATTCGACCGCTCGAGCTCGTGGGATGCAATTTTCGCGCACGCCCCGCCTCTCGTAGGCGGAGCCCAGCTTATCACGTGCTGCAAAGTAGCTCGGCTCATTCCTCACTGTTCCAACTCGGCTGAGCTATTCTAGTTACATTTCTAGAAGGCGTCATATAAGTAGTTACAAGCAGACAGACATTTATTGTTTATATTTAGTAAGGATAGGGCAGAGGGGTGTAGTGGTAAGTAGCGTACTATCTCACACGCATGGTCACGGATTCGCATCACAGATCGATCTCCGCAAAGCCTAACCACGCCTTCCATCCCTCGAGGCCGGTTATTGGTACGAGACTCGTCTAGGATTATAAAAGCACTGAACTGCACATCGGCTGGCCTCCGAGGTCACTGTATAGGCCATTTACGCATGTATTACGCCGCTACAATTCTGGAGTACTGAAATTTAAATCAGTTCTCTATAGAATGTGACTATAAAGAAGCAATTCTGCAAGCAGAGAAAGATTATTCGTTACATCTGTTCGTGTTATTTAAACTAAATGACTGAATTCCTTCAACTAAGTTTGTGATGGATCCTTTAACGTCATAACCACAGGGTAATGAACGCAATCATTTACAATGGACTGACCCTGAACATTTCCAACTTGCCCGTGGACGACTACTGGTCGTTTATTATAAACGGTGCTGTCGAACTGCCGGCTTATTTTATTGTTTGGCCACTGCTGCAGACAATGGGAAGAAGGTGAGAACAATAGTAATAGAATCCTGAGAAAAATTTCAACAGCTCCCTTCAAGCATTGCAGTTTTTGCCTTTCTAGATGGACGTTGGCCGCAACCATGATCGTGTGTGGAATAGGTTGCGTGTCTGCGATGTTCATGCCGCCGAGTGAGTTTTTTAAGGCAAGCTCTGGAGAGTCCCAAAAGTCCCGGCCGCTCGTACTCACACATCATATACTCATATCATATATTTGTGACTTATACCCATTGATTTTCAGCCTATCCGTGGCTTGTAGCCTCTGCGTCTTTTGTCGGAAAGTTTGGTGTCGGCTCTGGTTTTGCAGTGATCTATATTTTCGCTGGAGAACTTTACCCTACAGGTTGATGAATGTCTAGCAAATATTGCGATTTGATGCAAAATGAGTGAGAGAAAGAGAAATCCTTTCAGTGGTGCGTGCGATTGGAATGGGCATGAGCAGCATGGTGGCTGGCTCCGGTCTTCTGCTCGCACCTCACATTGTCAAATTGGTCAGTAACCTGGTTCTCTACCTACGATCTATAAGTATTTCTGGACCACTACCTATTCATTAGAGTTCGTGGAATTTACAAAATAACACCTAAAAACCCATAAGTTCTTACTTAATCATTGCCTGACAGTGTCGAACGCGTGCTGCATTCTTTCACCAGTCACTAAAAAGTTCTTAGTCTCGGCTAAGGCCTTAAATGGACACCCACACATATCGAGACTCTCCAAAGTTGTATAAGAGAATGACTGTTCCCAAATACAAAGGAGCTGCTGTCATCCGACGTTCAAATATTGGAAGTGTCAGCCAGTCCTTAACTCTACGCCGATATTGCTTCATTGAAGTTTTTCACATGGCCAATAAAATAATATGGAAGCTGATAAGAGAAGCCGGAATGCTGGTAGTGTTAAGAGGTGGGTATTTTATGTTGGTATCCTCAAAAATGAATACGAGAAATGACCTGATTGTAGGACATAAAGGCGAAGTCAAGACGATGTCAGCAGGGGCTCGAAACTTGTAGACCTTGGTTTTAAAATACGCGAGAGCCACAACGTTCGAAACTGATGCCCAAATGAGCTTCTAAGTCAGGCGACAAAGTGAAGAGAATTGTTTCTTATTGAGACAGCAATAGAACTGTCTTGTGGTCTCATCTTCTCGAGGAGCTTGGTTTGGTTTCTCTGAATTTTGTTTTGTATGCATAAAATAGACGTAGAAGCGAATTGAAAAATGAAGCCGTAAGGCCGTGCCGTCCCCGGCACCAGACTACGACATCTATAGCAATCAATAGCTCGCAATAGCTCGCATTTGATGACTCGTGCTGCCGAATGAACTTTTGTGAGGAACATGCGTCTTTTTCCCTCCGCTCATTGCAAATTTTATTGTGATTTTTATTTTTTATTACGCGCCGTATCGATGACCGATCTTCCGTGTGCGTCATGTCCGCATGCGCTCATTATTTTTCCACTTATTTTTTATCTCTCTTATTTCAACATTTTGTTGTGGGATTTTCCTATTTCATTTTTCTATCCTATTTTTTATTTCTATTTTTCCGGCCTTATATTCTATAGTAATTAGTACTGACATGTTTCGATTTCGGAACAAGGAGAAAGAATAAGTAAGAATAAAAAAAAAATACACGTGCAACACATCAGTACAAGCCAAAATATAGAGCAGGAAAAAAGCAGAAATAAAAAAATCAGAATAGAAAAAATTTTAAAAAATAAAACAGAAAAACTCCCACAACAAAATGATAAGGAATAATAAATAGGTGGAAAAATTAGCTCACGCTAATACCATCCACTCGAAAGAGCGGTCCCTGATACAGGACGTGATGAAAAATAAAAATCACAAAAAATTGCAACAATCGAAGAGAAAAAGAAGCATGGTCATCGCAAAAACTCATCCGGCAGCAGAGTCATGAAATGCAGGGATTGATTGGTGACCTCGAACGAAAGTGCCGTGGATGGCGCTCAGGTGTCGTTCACGGCACTTAGTATAGATGCACGCAAAGGAGTGCCCTTCGCCTCGCGCGTACTAGGTCACGCCGCAACCGTCGCACACCGCACGTCAGCCCGCGATTATAGATAGACGTCGTAGTTGTCAGTGAGGCGCACGACTCGTGCTTGGTCCACGGGGTCCACGGCAGCCAGTTTAAAGAGAAGATAACGCGGACTAGCGCAAGTCTTTCGCTTCACTCACACATAGGGGTACTGTAAGGCCATATCGTGGGTGGGGTGGTTTAGTTTCGACAGAGGCGCGGAAAGGACTTCCCCGCTGTCGATGACACTCTGTTGAATGGAGGGATTATGGTCTAGAGAAAGTTGTAGAGCTCGCGAAGCATTCTCATGTATTAACTAAGAAAGCTCCAGATGCTTGGAGCTTTCTCGACGGAATCCAAAGCCTCCATCAAACCGATTAATCTATTGCATAACCGCACCGTGTACTCTCGAGACATTTCAAGGAGTCTTTAGGTGAACGTGGATGTGACTGACTATGCTGAACTCTCTCCGATACCCTATTTGGTCGCTCGGCTGCCCTACATCTAGAATTCAGTCAATCCCTTTAACGATGATTCTGTGGAAACATGATGTTATAGACTACAGACAGCAGGCAGATTGGGCGACAAATGACAATATCGTCTGGATCTCCCTACTTGTGCAAAACAAGCGGTGTGGCTGGTTTTCAGGACGTAGGCACTTTGCATTCGGGCAGGTACCGCGTGAGGATTTTTTCCGGGGTTTTGACCATGTGTGCTGGGAGGTTCTTCATATCTTCTGTTTCGGTCATATCCGACCCGGACACCGTACAATTCTTCATCGAAGTCATCGCATTCAGGAACTGAAGAAACGACATATACNTCCTGCCTAAGATGGTAGGTAGGCAGGTGGATGTGGCGGTTAAACAGATTCAAGCAGAAATCATGAACGACTTTTCGTTGTGCTTCGAGATGCAGTAACTCTTCCGCCAAAACGACGAGGTCAGTTTGGTGTCACGAGTGGCAATGCCTTAAAGAAAATTACGAGTGCTCTATTTTCTCTCCAAATAGAGTCTTGAAGAGGGTCTATTGGCTACATGTAGATTGTCTGCTTTCCTAGCATTACTGTATGGTGAAGATTCGGATTCGGAAAGTCGGTAATATTCCTCATCAATGTTGTCGATAGCGGAATCTCCCCATCTTTTGCAAGATAAGCGAGGCGATCTTGTTTGATGATGGCCTCAAGACATCGTTTGCTGAACTCCGCAGCTCTTTCTCCTTGCATTAAGAACGAAATCCAGCGCGGAGGAGCAAATAGGCCGATCTAACACTTTAGAGGTTCTTCCTCTGCGTCAAAAAGTGCGCGTAGCGACTTCTCTCTCATTCAGTCCGATGACGTCGTACTTGGTCTTACTGGCTTGCATCATCAAATCTTCGATATACTTCTTCGACGAAACAAGCGTGCATCTAGAGTACAGATCGTCATTTGGTCCTTCTCCGTTTGGGCGACTTTTATGACACAGAAATTTGAGCATCACTCTCCAAACGGTCTCATCTAAAGCTGGCGTATAAGACTACATCAGGGTCAGGGGGAGGAACCCTTTTTATATTGCTGTTTTGGGCACATGGATATCCATGAGTGGCTTGTCAGGCTCTGCGCGGGATGGGCAGCTAGCTAGGCTATCTCAGAGTGGACAAAGAGCTTCGATTCTGAAGTCGACTCCGAGTCGTCGTATCGGTTCTTTCCAGTCACTCGATTGCAAGTTGTGCAGGATACCCATGGCAGACTACCCACACCCGCACGCATGGATACATCTGCGAGGATGCAGATGGTGTTATTCGACCCAACACAGTAGAAACAGAGAGCTGTCTCCTGAATCCAGCTGTGTATCTGAGCCAGTGTCGGTCACTTTTGGTCCGCAATTTTTCCTAATCCGCCGCTGCGCCACCTAGCCTCGACCCGAACTTGCTAGAGAGCTTTCAGAAAGGGGGACCTTTCCTTGGAGGTGAATTCCGGATTATGAATGTAGCTCTAAAGAGTTTTTATTTCAAAAAACCTTCCTCAAATTGTTTATATAGGACTCGTCGGATCGCTCAGCTTACGCCGAGCGTCTATCTTTCCCCATACGGAGTTGGATTGCAAGCTTGATCCTCAATTCCTTTACTTTTACTACGCAGGCGCATGCGCTGATCTCTTACGTTGAGAAGATCTTCATCTGTTGCCCTTGGTCTCAACAATAACCGTCCAAAAAAACCATCGCACCGATTTTCTACAACTGAGCAACCTGGTTAGTAAACTGAAGTTTCGAGTGGTATTTGCTCATGTTGTCGAATGATGATTAACATTATAAGACTTTCATGTCTGCAAACCTCCCTACCTTCATGTATGTAACATTGGCCGATTATCAGAAATCGTGCTTGCCCGTGGAACTCTGTTAGTGGAACACATTTCGTTCCCCTTATGTGGTACTGACTTTGATTGGTCCTCATCCCTGCAATTATTGGTGAGTATATCAAAATGTCACAAATCAACGGGATAGATATAGAATAGACTCACGAAATGAACCTTAGCAATTTTTATCAGCTGTTATCATTTTCTGAACACATTGTCTGCGATCTAGTCACATCCTATATTACACACTGTAGTGGCGATGTTCTATCGTCGTATGAAAAAGAAACCTAGTGGCGATCATCAGTGCTCATCAGTTGCTATTATTTTCCGTCGCTACTATACCGATAAGTTCCGCTTCCTCGTCCAATGTGTCAAGCTTCCTTCATTAATTCGAAGAGTTGGGTGTCGAAGCTCTACTGGTAACACGGAAGGGGTCACAGAATCAAAAACTCTTGCCTGCTACGGCCACCTATCAGAGATCGTCACTTATTATCAATCCACCAAACATCCGCGTTTCCTTTACGTCCCGCATCACTTACAGTGTCCGGGCTTCATTGTAGACAGTGAGGCGTGACCGTTTCAGTGACTCTTACTTTCTATGGCTCCTTATCAGACCTATCAGGTATTAACAGCTCTTCTTACCGACCACTAATGATCTCTTTCGTACCGAACACATACAAGTGTACCAGAGTTCTGCTATTAATAGGGATCCTGTAGTTTCTGCTTCTACTTACCAGTCCCTAATCATTGCTATCACTTCCCATCACCTGCAATCAATATTCCAATCCTGTAACCCGTCCAAGTTTGAACACTAGTTTTAGCGGGACAGAATTTATGAATTTTCGATCGAATACACACAACGACAAATACAGACACATAAACAAACGATGGTACAAATACACAAACCAATAGTTCCACAGCGAATAATATAAAGCAGGAAAAAAGTATTTTTGCTATGAGCACGAACACATTTGACTGTATCGGAACTAAGCGTCTACAGATTTCCATACCTCTATCTTATACCCTCTGCTGAGCCATCAGTTGCAGTTGTAATGATTCAGGGCGATTACATGAAAATCCTCCCACTACTCATCATGGGTCTCATGGCGCTCTCTGCTGGAACCTGCACGTTTTTTCTTCCAGAAACGCTCGGCGCCCCACTTCCGATGACAATAGAGGACGCTGAGAACTTCGGTGGGTCTCTAATTCTATTCTAACTATATGAAGTGATTGAATTTGATTACAGGTAAACGTCGTGGGCTATTCACCTCCGCTCATCACCAGAGAAAGAAACGAGAAAGCGCTACATTAATCAGCGGTCACCTTAGAAAGAAAGCAAAAAGCGTTCCGTTGTAATTTTTGTAAAGAGTAGTGCTCGTTTCAGCTCTGTGAAGAATTTCTGGATCTTCCTTAAATATCGCTCGAAGCACTGCATTAAGTTGTATACGTGAATAAATTTATTGCTAAAAACGCGAATAGGTAAAGCTAAACTGATTCAGATCGCTTTGTTATCATCCCTATGATAGCAAGAACTTACATGAATTTGCAAAAATGAAGCTTTCATTTATTTATTTATTTATTTATTTATTTATTTATTCATGCGTTCCATGACGCGCTGCATTGAGATATACGGTTGTTTGCGGAAACGATCCTACAGACTCAATGAAAGAAAAAAAATGAACAAATCAAACAAGAGTAATGAAAATAAAGTTGGAACAGTTGGAAGTTGGAACAAAGTTTGTCACAAAACTCAGAATTAGTTAACAAATAATATAATAGAAATTGATGAGTGCCAACAGAGACATAGACCCGAGAGTCGCTCGGCGAACAGTCTTCCCTAGACCAGAGGCAAAAATGTAGGAATGACACGGTGAGGACAGATGGTTTGCAGTAAACGTTTCAAGAATCGTGGAGTTCTAAGAGGAAGGGTCAGCAAACAGTGGCAAGTGTCTTAAAGGCACACTTCACGGTAAAAATGGTTTCTGAGTTCACCCACTAGGATTATCCAGTGGCCATCAAGGGTAACAGGAAGGACGCTGTCGAGTCCCAAAACACAACAGCTAGGGCATAGTGGGAGCTCCGTTACCGGATCGCCCCTGATGGAAGTCACGTCAGACGAGTGTCGAGACGATACAGATTCCGATATTCGCTCTAAGACCCACAGCTGATCGCCAAGTAATCAGGCGATGTTTTTCTGCTATTCCTTTACTCCTGTCATTCTTTTTGCTGCTGCGACTCCTTATTCAATTTTCTACCACAAAAAAAGGTGGGCTATTTTTGCTCTTACAAGAGTTTTTTTGTCTACCTATGCTTACGAGGGAATGAATTTTTCGCTTACCGTAGTCAGCTATTCACACCTGGACCCACACGTACGCAATGACAAACACTACATAGCTCGTCTAAACGCCCATTATTCTTCGTTTTTCTGGGTCCCATTCTCGTCCAGCCCCTTCTTTAACCATTTTTCGAAACCTTTCTTCACTTCGGAAACGCCTATACACGCAGTTTCTTCGCCTTCATCGCACTTATTTCCTTCTTATCTTTCATTTTTCGTCATAATCTGGATTACACAAAATTATCGTGAACTGTACCTTTAAATATAAAACAACGAAAGCGGCAGGACGAATCACTGTTGCCTGATAAGATTCTATTCACATATGAACAAAGTTGTAGTCGTATTGCTCAGTTATCTCAACATTCCTCCTTCACTGCTTGGGGTCATTGCCTGCGTACGAACCTCTTCCCAATCAAGACAAATTAAACTTCCACAACGGACACAGTCACTGAATAAATTCATGGAAGCTGGTAAAAGCGGAAATATTTCTAAAAGTCCGCTTCATTTTACAGCTATAAAGTATTTATTGGTTAGCAAGCACACTTCCGAATATTTTATGAAGCTCTCCTTCCAGGCATGGTTAGAAACCCAGCGCAGGTTCTCAAACAAATAACAAAGGTGCGACGAGCGAGAGTGAGCGTTGCAACCCGTATGTATAGCACGAAATTACCTATAAGAAGAGAATCTTATTCCAGAGCCTAGTTGGAAGCTTATCTTTTCTGTCCCTTACTTCAACCACATTTATTTTTCTCCCATACCTAATAAGTCGATCATTTCACTCTAAATTTGAGCCTAAAGAGAGTGATTAGAATTGGCTAGGCTCAATCAAAGATTGTCATCGGGCTGATACCAACAAACGTGTGCTCACATATTTGCCAACCTTTCTCTCCTTGACATGTACGAATCTGCTATGAAGAACTTCATTCGGCAAAGCGCTGTTTACTCAAATATAAATATTGATAATTACTGAACTTTGTCCACATTTCTGTTTAATTCTTCAAACAACAGTACTCAACAATCAGATTGGCGTCAACAAAGTAACCTAGTAACAGTAGCTACGATCCTTAGAGCCAGTACCAAGTAACAACACCATATGGCACGATTTGAAAATGCCAAACACGAACACTGTTAGAACGATACGAGGAAATCTTCACTCCAAGATTAACTGTTCATGCTAAGCGCATTATTGTGACGGTGTTTTCGAAATTCGTCGGTATCAGCTTTGAGGCATCCAGGAGCGCATCAACACTATCTTCGAGGTGGTACACAACCGTAGACGCATGACGAATATGTCCCGACGCACCCTTAATACTGCCGGGTAGAATCTTTCCTTGAAAGATGAAGACCTCAAAAAAGGGGTGATCTCGAAGCAGACCTGGACGGCGGCGAGAGTATCATCTAGACATGTTTCCATATCATTGGCCATCTTCATAGTCGGTCGCACTCGTTTCATTGATGCGATCAGTACATCTTCTCCTAACTTTCGCCAGCTTCGTTCCAGTTTCTCGTCAACATGAACTCGAGCTCTATAACAATTCTATAAGTGTAGATTTTGCTCGTGGATTAGTTCGAACTATCCGCTCAAGTGTTTACTTTTACGGTATTATTTGATTTGATAATCCCTTCTGTCTAAAACGCGCTCGTATCTGTCTGTCTATCTTTCTGCCTTTCTGGTTGTTTGGTTGTTTGTTTGTCTGTCTGTCTTCAAAGTAGACGTAGTTTGGACAGGGTTGGGTGGGGTTAAGATTAAAAATTCATAACTAGGTCTAAAAACGTTCTAGAATGCTGGAGAAAGGGATTAAAGCTTACAGAGGAAAAGAGGTCGAAAGTTCGAAGTTAACGGATTTCTATTCCAGAATGCGGAGAAGCTGGCTAAGGGCAGCTATTAGACGGGTGGTCAACCTTTCACGGTTTGAGGGGTCTTCAGTTAGGTGGGCGGTGCTATCATTAAGCATCCACTCTGCTCAAAGATGTCATAGAACCCGAAAAAGTGCATAGATGTTGCTGAAGGAAAGATGGTCAAACCCCCAAACTGGACGTGGCCTGCACCGAGGCGAGCAGAACTAACGAGATAACAAAATTGTAAGATAAAAGTTCACAACGCTGTTCAGAGTCGTTCTTGACGTACAAAATCGTTTCATATTGAAATCATCATCATTGCTTACTATTTGTGAAATGACCAGTATCACTTTCTATACAAAGTATCCGTTTCTGTATGTTATATGTCTCGAAACTCTGTATGATCAGAAAACTCTGGTCAACTTTGGGATAGCTGGGACTTCGAGCAAGTTCAACAGAGCACATGTAAGCCCAGAAAAAACCCATTCTCAGAGAGCGGAGCATTCACCTAAATTAGCGATATAATGAGAAGGACCTTATAATTCTGCTCCCAATTGCCTAGACTCCGGTAAGAAAGCTCAAAAGTTAAGAATAGGTCAGCAAATCAAACGAAGGAGACTCTTCCGCGACGAGCTAAGCGTTTCCGATTTTTTTGCCTGAACTCATTACCTAAAACGGCCTATTACCACGTTCTCAAAGGCTGGTGCTTGACTCGGAAAATTTAACTCGGAAAATTTAACTCGGTTCTGCGTTCTCTATTGTCAATAAATATTCCAGTGCTCAATATTCCAGTGCTACCTCTACCCACCCCCCCCCCCCCCNCCCCCCCCCCCCCCCCCCCTCTTGATTCCCAAGATGGATCACAAGACCGGTAAAATCACACCGTGGAAAATATCTTTATCATGTTCAATGGGCGATCAACTCTGGAGAACGCAAACAAATCTCTTGCTGCTGATGGACCAACTTTTCAGCAACAGTAGAGAAGACGCCCTCCTAAGTGACTGCTTGTTAATCCAAAAAAGCACCATACTGGTGTGCTTGTTTTGGAAAAAAGGTACTGAATCTCTGTGCTCGACCCTGCCCTTAATCTCAGATCAAATGCCCTGATCATCAAGGTTTCCCACCAGGGAGCGGTCGGTGATTTGCGCCTTTTATAGGATAAAAAAGCGCACTGTTTGTAGAGGCACTGCAGTAAATCAGTGCTGTACTACGACGACACGACAGGTACCAAGTATCTTTTTCTTCCTTTCGACGTTCCAGCAATCACTTGAATAATGAACACTCCGCTGATCTCGAATGTTCGAAAACGATCACGTGACTAATAANTCCAGCAATCACTTGAATAATGAACACTCCGCTGATCTCGAATGTTCGAAAACGATCACGTGACTAATAATATACCAAGAGCATGTGAAAAAAGGGCTAGTCAGACGCTAGCTCAACTCTACTGCACATAAAGGTAAACTTCAACATCAACAGATCGGCCATTCTAGGCATATCATTTATCTAGTTTTTTTCTAAGCAGTACAGAGTTCCATAAGGTTTAAAGACACCAATGAGCTCTCAAGCACTTGAATAGATATCCACTCCTCTGGGAAGCAACAAATGACTCACCGCTGTGGAACAGCTATGTCTTTGCAGAGTTCCTCGGATGGGGCTGTAACGGATGTGGACGGCACGTCAATTTTAAGTTCGTCGTCGGTTTCTGGCGCCTCTCCTTCAACGACCCCAGCTCTGTTCAAATGAGGCTTGATGGACTTTCTTGAGCGATCGTTTTCGATTTCAGACACTCTTTTGTCAACATCGACGAGGCCACTCATCTAGAAAATCTTCTTGTTTTCGAAACACAGAAGCGAGTTATTTGTCTGGCAAATGAGCAGGAAAAGAGAACGTTGTTCTGTGCGAGAGAGAGATAGCCTTGAATTGGTGCGAGGAGTTTTGAGGAATGATGCGCTCTGATGAGCCTGCAGACTTCCAATAAGACCTAGATAAAGGAGCCAAGGGCGGGTGTTCGGGTGAACGACACCTCATTAATGAATTTTGTTGCAATGTTGCGTCAAACCCTCAACGTCTTGCCTGAAATTCGCTACTCTACTGTTATCTTTCAATGGATTTGGCGTCTTCCTTTGATCTTTTAGTTTTGTCTAAAGCCGCTCTATTCTCTTCCATCCAGTTGAAATGTAGTTGTTAAAGTCTTCATATAAAGTCACTAAAAACGGTTCGCTACTATTCCATTTTCTATGAGCAGCCCAAAGCTAATGAATGAATTCGATTGTACCACCACAAAAGAGAGAAGTAGTCATTGAAAGAGTTATTGCTGTGATCACTTAGATCTTAGAAAGAAACGAAATCGAAATAAATGGCAGCGCTTCCCAACGAGGAGTGAGTACGGAAAAGGAAAGCTCGCTATAAAAAAGCATACCAATCAATTGGAACGTCGCGGGAGAGGGTTGCTTATCATGCACGGGTCGCTTAGAAAGAACTACCTCTTATCTGCTAGTATTGCTAGTGAGTAAGCACTGTGACGGAATAAATACGGAATCGAACTGGAATAATGTTGTTAGAGGGAATTCATTAAAGACACAGTTCACGATAATTTTAGGTAATCCAGATTATGATGTAAAATGGAAGACGAAATGGAGAATAGCGCGATGAAGGCAGAGAAACTGCGTGAATCGGTGTTTCCAAAGTGGAAGAAGGCTTCAAAAGACCGTTCAAAAGGGGGCTGGACGAAAATGATACCAGAAGAATGAAGAAGATAGGGGCGTTTGGACGAGCTATACAATGTGTCTCACTGCGTACGTGTGGGTTCTGGTGCGAATAACATACTACAGTAATCAGAAATTCATTCACTTATAAGCATAATTAAACAAAAAAAACCCTAGTAACAGCAAAAGTAGCTCACCTTTTTCGGCCTCTAGGAGTAGGGAATTAAATAAGGGATCGCGGCAGCAAAAAGAATAACAGAGGAAAAAAGAATGGGAGAAACCTCATCACTCGACGATCAGCTGATTGTGTATGGGTCCCAGAACGAATGGTTGCAATCTGTTTTGTCTCGACACTCGTCTAACGTGACGTTGTTCGAGGGGCGAAAGAGCGTGGCTTTCACGCCCCTCAAACTATTGTGGACTGTATCTTTGATTTCAAACGCTTTTCTCTCGTACACAGTGATGCTGCATAGCACTGCAATTGACAACCGGTTTTTCAAGCTTCCGGGTCAAATAATATAAGAACACCATACTTCCACAGCATACCTACAGATTCTGCATAAGCACAACAATGGCGAAGATGTCTGTACTAATATATATTATTCATAAAAACAATTACTTTTTATGTATCCATAGACAGGATATTGGAGATGTGGTTTCTATTGTTTCCAAGCGTATTGTTTCCCTTGGGAAGCTGGTCCTTCCGAAAGTCAAACCATGTTTCTTTTGACGAATTCGATAAGATTAGGCGAGAATAGCCCGCCCGACTACAAAGTACGTGAACAACGTGGACTATCGCTGACAAAATCACAAAAGTTTCCTCTAGCTATTTTACGCCAAGATGTGAAGCGAATAAACGGGTAAAGGGAAAATCCAATCCACTCTGAACTAAAGTTTTCCATAAGACTTCTCTGTCATGCAGTAAGAAACATGCAAAGGCATTGTTTTCTCAGGTTCATGGACGAACGTAAATAAGCTGACTAAATGAATAATCCCAGCATGGATTATACTTGGGGAGATGAGCAGCGCCGAAACTCGACCACTGACCAGGCCAACAAATCTTCCATCTCTTTGGGCCATTCAAGTACTACCACGACCAAAATGCCACTACTATGCAGAACAGGAATCGATCCCGTGCGTGGCTGCATCACAGAACTGTGCTGATCAGAGCTCGATGGTCTTTTTTACTTTCTCCGTACAATACGGCATAGGTGAAAGTTATTGCGCGGGTTATGAGTGGAACAAATAAATATAATAGGTAACACAGTAAAGCAATGCCATGCTCAAAAAAAAGGAAACAAACTGAAATCAGTGGAAAATATTTTAAAAAAATATAAAAAAACAAGACTCTGTAATAAAAGAAACATGTGCTTCCTGCCAAAAATATGTGATCACCTCAAGATCCATTTCTGGGAGTTTTCCGAGCGGTTGTTCTGTCTCCTCTTCTCTATGCAATTCTAGGTGACAGATTTCAATTGTAAGTGCGATGGATAGATGATAATGTTTTACAAGAACAAAACCCTTTCGAATTGAACTTTTAGATTGTGCTTAAAAAGTGCGGCTACCTGCGCTAACTCAAATTTCGACGCCTATGCTCATCGATTACTGTTGATTCATTTCTTGATCGTTTTTTCATCATGTCCCTTCATGGTTAAACTTTTTTGTAAAAAGTACAGCCCAAGCTAAGGGTTCTTAACGTTGCTGAGCATGGCTTCTCTCACATTTACCTGAGACTCGTCTATAATTCTGATGTCTACCTCTCACCTCGCATGATGGTTCGTTTCCATCTTTCTCGAGTTCTCCTTCATCTGTGATCCCAATTCAGGCTTAAAGGAATTCATCGTTCTCAGAAATGACCATTTAGTGTACCATCTGATCAAACGAGCATAAACTCGAGCCATCTCACAGAAACTTCTTGCCTGATCTTTCAGCCCAAGCTCGCGAATTTGAGCTCCTCTCGGAAAAATTGGCTGTATCATGTATCATGGGAAAAGGTGCACATTTTTGCAAAATGGCTGGATGCTAATGAAGTGAAATCGCAAAGGCATTTTCTGTCTGGATCACTCACTGAGGGAAAAACTTAAACCGTGATGAAGCGGATTGTTCTCTTTACTATTGGAGGGACCTCTGTCGCAAGCCGCTGGTGTTCTCTGAAAGGAATCTTGGAAGAGGTGAATTAATGATCTGTGATTGTTTGGGATGTGCTGGAAACTGGAGCTTGTCTTACTAATTTCCGTCCTGCAGTATGAATTGTCAGAAATACAAGGAAACGTTTAACTCCGTCTCTTTCCATTTCTGTGAGGAGCACGATGCGGGACGCATGTTTTTCGAGCAAAGCAATGCAGCAGTACATGTCTCACGATTTACTCAAGAATGGCTCCAACGTAACGCGCCAAAGTAATGGAATGGCCAGCATGTTCCCCTGACTGTAGCCCCATCGAAAATGTGGTCGTCCTTATTTCAACAACAGCAGTACAACAGACAGGTAAGCGGTGGTGACTTATTACACTGTTTTTCCTTTTTTCATTGTTAGTTGATCACTAATGCTTTTTAGCTATATGGTTATAGGCTTTTCAAGCAAATGATAGCAGTAGGTGATTCAGCAGCTTTTGAATTTTTTTTTGCATTTTTTTTTTTTTT
>UZAF01016097.1:159523-176979 GCA_900617895.1 Haemonchus placei | reverse complement strand
TGGTCACACCTCATAGATAGGATATGAGAAAGGGTATTTCATAAATAGGTTAGGGAGGATATGTGTGCATGTATGTTTTTGTGGTTGTTTGTGCGTATCTTGTTGTTATTGTAGTTATTGTGTGCATAAGCATAAAGAATGGAGAAAATATTAGGTTGATGCATAATTATTGCGGATTTTTTTCAGCAAATTTTGCTTGAAGAAACGATAGAAATATCTAGCAAAGACATGTAGGAATGATTGCTCCGGAACATATCCACCATCTACGTTAAGCACTGTTTCCCATTTGCTATGCAGTCGGATTCACATGCGATTAAGTTCCGATTCTTGAAGGCGATAAACACCTTGACGTCAATCGTCAGTAACCCATTTAGTCGAAAGTTCTGTTCGTGAACCAATTTTTCAATGTGCGATCAACGTGATAATCCATAGGAATTTCTGTTGGTGAATAGGGCGACCGTAGAAGCAAATTTCATTCTTTATTCTGCTGTGGCTTATTGTTCCATTGCCGAGAAGTTCGTCGAGATCACGTTATGAGTGTGCCGCCTTCCATCATTTCTCGAAGTAATCGAGCATAGTGTGGCGTACATGAAGATGACTTTCTAGACATATATCTGTTAAGGAAAGCGAAAAGATTATTTCTACAAAAATCTCGAATTCAAAAATTCTATTTTAACAAGAAGAAAGAAGCCGCGAAAAAATCCGTAATAATTATGCATCAACCTAATATAATCGGGCGTCAGTCAATCCCGTCTGAGGGATGCGCCTTTGCACCTGACTTCCATTCAAGGTCGTAGTCGCTCAATGATGTGAAATGAATACGTATTTGTCCTATACAATGTATTGCAGTGGCCAGCCTATGTAAAAATTACTGCTTCCATACTCCCAGTCTGATGCCGGTTAGCCGCTCCCAGAGTGATGGATATTTTTTTGGTCTAAGCAGATGTCAATTCAGGATCTGACCCCCATCCTATGTGTGTGTGTGTGTGTGTGTGTGCCCCAGCACCATAATAGGAGAAAATATTCGATTCGCTCCCTGCAGATCAGATTACGACCACTATAAATGTTTGATTTTTTTAGAGGCTATCCTTCTCTTAATTTCGCTTTATGCAGCGAAAAAGAAACCTATTTGAACTCTATTGATCTGATGATCTCAGGTTCATGTTCTTGAAAGTGGACAACGACTCCCGATAGCAGTGTTATTATCAATGACATTAGAAGAAATTGTTCCAGTAAATCGAATAATGGGACCAATTGAATTTCAATTGGTGGGTATTGTTAAGACTAGAAGCAAAAGATCAAGATGTCGTACACATAAGCGCAAGCATCGCTACAATGAATACCAATTGCATTGTTCTGTTTCCTCCTAACTTCTCTTCTTTGAAGCTCTTAATCAAATTCGTATGGTTCGCATAATTTGAAGGAATCCTACCTGGAAACTCTGTAATCGAAAATGTTTCATTCATCCAAAATGAGGAACGGCAGGTTAGCCGAGCACTTCGACCTTGCCACAGGGGTGTGGGAACTTGGGTACGACTGGGATGAATTCAGGTACGATTGAGATCATTTCGCGTCTAGGAGCGAAGTGACCTCAATCGTACCTAAATTTATCTTAATTACGCGCCTCTACCCAATCGTACCTCACCTCATCTTGGTTATGAGAGGATCGCGGTAAGAAAGTGAAATCTCAATAGAAAATTAGGGTTGTAACCACAGAATTTTTAACATCTGCGGTTTCAAGAATTTTCTTACCATATAGGATAGAAAAGGCCATTAGCTACTATTAACTAGTGGTTAAGTAATTTATATGCATTCATTGACTATAGAAAAGAAGCCTAGCTTAGAACCAACTAAGTATTCTCAGGACACATTCCACTGCTTCCGAAAATTCACGGGGTAATTTCTTTCATCTTGCATGGTAATATGAAACTTTTTGAATTGGATGACGAAAATTTTACAGTAAAAAAAACTAATTTTCTTTATGTTTCACTTTCTCATCATTTTCATCAATCGCCATCACTCCCATAACTAAGGTGGAAAGTTCAAACTTGGTAGGAGTACAGGTGACAGGATGGGAACACTTATGGTAGGTGGCAGGACCAGACTCTGCCCACAGGGGGCGGAGTTCGAGCGGAAACTCATAAATCTTGTTCTTATAGAACTACAGCGTTAAATTTTGGTAGGAGTACAGGTGGCAGGATGGGAACACTCATGGTTGCGGCAAAACCGGACTCCGCCCACAAGGGGCGGGGTTTGAGCGGAAACTCACGAATCCGATAAAGGTCTATAATGAAAATCAGCTCATATGGCCCCGTCTTTCATGGCCACAGCTCCTAGCGCACGCGATAGCGTGCATGCCTGCCTGGTAACTAAGAACAGACTAGGTACGAACGAAGAGAGGCGCTTGATTAAGATAAGTACACGTTTTTGCCGTGCTCCCCTCCCTGTGGCAAGGATGTGGGAAAATGGGTACGACTGAGATAAACCTAGGTACGGTTGAGATCACTTCGCGTTTAGGTGGGAAGTGAGACGATCTAACGCTTTCTTCTCTTGAATATTGCAAAGTTTGAATGCTATTCCGTCAATGTTGGAAAGCTGAGACTTGTTCGTCGCGATATGTGTCACATAACTGAGACTGATTTCTTTGCTAATGTAAGTCTCAAAAACAAATGTTTACGATGATTTTGTAGTGTCCAATTTTAGACGGGAAGTGGAAGTGATATCGGAATAGTGCAAAAATGGCGAAGCAGAGGCAAAGATCGACGTATTTAAAGAAATATAAAGTTTTGAGAAAGTACTGAAATCAGTAATTGGTTGAATGTAACGCCACCTGTCGCACGGAAGTGGTATTTGGACGAGTTGTCCAAATGTTAGTGCTACTGACGGCTGGCTACACTAAGCTACCTACGTGCAACGTGAGCGTCCCCGATCGAGTAGTGCAACATCTACAGCCTCTACAACACCATGAAAACTTGTTCGCTGTATACCTCGGCTAAGGCGATATAGGGGCCCTTACTACGACCTATCTAAGCCATTTTTCGATCTGACAGATCCCCCATCCTCGAAAGTCACAGGAAGAAATCACAAAAACCATTCTTATCGTGGATTGTGTCTTTCACTGGTCGCCTGTATCTGATCTTCCATCACTGGCCTCTACCCACTTTTTCGGATTTTTCGCATACTTATGAATCTTTGTGAAAACACATCCCACTTGAGAACGCGCCCCGCCCAACATAGACCGGGCTTCGCCTAGTTTGGGTATGATAGCGCACTTCAACCGTGTCAATTCATTCGAGTTACTTTTCAGGCTCACCTTTGCCCATTTTTTACAATATTCAAGCAAACCGAAATTTTGCAATCGGCGCCGCCCGAACATCCCTCTCTCCCAAGGACGGCATGCCGCCTATCAAAAACTTGACTGGATATCAATAAGTGCTCCTTAAGAAGATACGGGTTTCTGTGGCACAACGATAGACGACAAACGACAGACATAAGTGACACTTTGCACGTTGTAAAGAAATATAAGTAATAGAATACGCAGATTGCTACAAAAACTGTTTTGTTAGGCAAAATATATCATTCTGACGTGTTCGTTGTTTGGATCGAAGATAGCGTAGTTCATTTCATGCTTCTTAGAGTTCTTTTTTGTGGAAAAGAAAAATTTTTAGGTTGTAAATTGGCTAAAGTATGTAGACAGCAGCCAACGGACAACCTTTGAAAAGCGGATTCCGCAAGCCAAATGTGAAATCGTTTTGCAAATTTTAATTGGCGAATCTGTTCCAAAACCCTTCATGTGGGAAGTATTCGTAGCTGAGCTGTCTTATGTATCATTTGCAGAGCTATTAATTGACTGATTCTAGACCGGTCTTTCATTTTCGCACTAAAAGACAAGTGGTGCTGAATTTCTGCATCAGAAGTCTACCCCTAACCCATTAATAGCTCATAAGCCACAGCGAGATGAAAACCCTATCTTGCCATTAATGTGAAGAGAGTTGACCTGGTTATCAGTTGGCACACATGACCGCATTATTCAGGGTACACGGATCGCAAACACCAGCTCTAGATAACGTAGACATAAGCCGTTGTTGGGCGGACAAGAGGAGCCAATTGAAGAGGTGTGCTCGAATCGGTACAAAATCGGCGTGATTGTCTGTTTCCACAAAGCTTTCCGTGAGGGGCATTTTTTATCTCCACTCCAATAGTGCTTTGCAGAAAATATTTGCTCAATAAGTAAATACGAACTTACAAACTACATTCATAAATCGGTATTGGGGCGTGGAACGACTGTGCTTCGTACTTGTTATCTTATTACAAGAGGGGCGAAAGCGTCCGAACTCCTAGCTCTTACAGTAACACTTTCGTATTAATGATATACTCAAAATTGTATTCTCTAAAGACCTATATTTTCCAAAGTCTGACGATTCCCACTTTCGAAAGATGTACGTATAATAGATAGTAGCGGACGAAGTCGTTACCGAATAATCGTTCCCACTGGGGCGATAAATGGCAACCGGTCTATTTAAGTTAGGAACCACTTACTTGTATGCCTACTTCATATGCGTCTTTACTACATAAAGCGCTTGCGTTTCCGTCTGTCTATCTGCCTGCCTGCCTGCCTGCCTGCCTGCCTGTCTATCTGTCAGGAAATTCGATATAGTTTGGAGAAGCACTTAGGCAGGTCGAACCAAATCCTAGGTAAGGCCTAAGACAAGTTCAACAGAGCAAATACCAAACCAACGAGACTCCGCCCGCAAGGGGTGGGCAGTACACTGGAATGGAGGTAATGCAAAAAAAGAAACATCTTTCTTCAGTTTCAGAGAAGTCGAGACATTGAGAAAACTGGGCGTAGCTTAGGAATGAGCCAACGAGTCAGGCAAAGCAAGCCCTTCCGCGGAGAGCGCAGCGTCCCGAAGGAGTGTGCACTTCTGACGTGAGTTCGTGGCTTCCTTCAACGAAAACCTACAGGTCTGTTGGAATAAGCAAGGTAAGCTCAGGGAAGCCTGCTTATGGTGGGTGTGTGCTTGAAATGGTGCTTTCAAGAAAACGCACTTTGATTAATTACGTTCTAGAACCTGAGAAAAAGGGACAAAGGTCGAACCCCTACGGTGGGAATGCTGCGGTCAAAAACTCACAACTTTTTCGAGAAGTGTTCTAGAATGATATTCATTACCTACGGCATATTAAGCCATAATCATTATTCAATACATATATAGCGAAATCTTGTCTGTCTATCTCCCACGAAAACCTTTTTTACCTGAGGAAACATGCAGAGGTCAGCTCATGTCTGGTATGGGTGAAGCATAAGGCAAAACGAAAAGAGTGCATGCGAACTCAACGGAGCTCCATCATTGGAGGCGAATTCTGCACCGAATGGACAGGGGCAATGAACAGAACTTCCCATTTCAGATCGGCTCAGATACAGGGGAAAATAAGAAGAGGTGAGGAATGGGTCAACAAATAAAATGAAGGAGACACACTCCCGGTGGCTGTACTTTCCACATTAATTCATAGCTCGATTCAATCACAGCTCATAGGTTATATTCATGAGGGTAAAGTTTAAAGACACAGTTCACGACAATTTTCGGTAATCCAGATTATGATGAAGTATGGAAGGAAAGATCGAAAAAAGTGCGATCAAGGTGAAGAAACTGCGTGAATCGGTGTTTTCAAAGTGAAAAGAGCTCCGAAAAAACGTTAAAAAGGGGGACTGGACGCGAATGAGACCAAAAAAATGAAATGGGGCGTTTGGACCAGCTAAACGTGTCTCACTGCTACGTGTGGGTCCTGGTGTGAATAACCGAATACGGTAAGCAAAAATTCATTCACTTATAAGAATAAGTAAACAAAACCCCTAATAACAGAAAAAGTAGCTCACCTTTTTTAGCCTAGGAGTAAGGAATTAAATAAGGGATCACGGCAGCAGAAGAATAACAGAGGAAAAAAGAATAGGAGAAAGAACGAATAGTTGCGGCCTGCATTGTCTCGACACTCGTCTGACCTGACATCGATTGAGGGGCGGCCTTGGATTATCGTGAACTGCGCCTTTAAACCACAAAATTCATGTTTTAAAAGCCTTTTTTGCTGTGAAGCACGCGTTTGGGTGCGCCCATCAATTGGTCAAATATATCTTCTTGACGCACGAGAGGGCCAAATTATAATGATACAAACGATCTGACGAATCTTTCCATTCCCGAATTTCTTTTATTTCAGCTGGGTTTTCTGAGTTTTGTAAGATAAATCGCAAAATTTCCTTTCCAATAATACTAAACGTTCGGCATATTTTAGGAATAATGAAAGCGTCACTATATGGTGAATCAGTCGCTATTTTGCAATCAAGCCAGATAACAGCCGCGGTGACAACAGCAAGCAAAAAACCCTACATAGTCAATCGGAATTTTATCGATTTTTTGAGTTATTTTCAAATTCATTTCTTCCAATAACATAAGAAGTTCATTAACAAAGCTGATCTGTGACTCTTGGTTCCACTTACCAAGATCTCAAATGAACTCCATTGAAACATGATGCCAAAAACAGACTACGGACTACATCCACACTCACTCCTGAAGAATACGCCCGATAATGAACCAAAAACTAATAGTGTCGATATAGGAAAGGTAGAGGAACACTGAGACGGGTGGGTGTGGGGATAGGCGCAACAGACAACAATGGATGCCAAAATACAAAAACGATCGCTCAAGAGCAATCATCTAAAGGGAAACAAAACACATTTCATGATCTTCAACGAAATTCATATACAAAATGACCGTATGCGCGATTGGAGCGCAGCTAACACGGCCTGGACAGGAGATACACGTATTTGACCGATCAGAGATGGATGGACGGGGCTGCAAGAGCGAGGGCACGCGAGTCTTGCGGCCAAATGACCGCAGTAAAAATGTCGCACAAGCGTAAGAACCCTAGCCGATATGCCACCCAAACACGCCCACGCACCTCCGACGATATCCGTACAGCATCTTGTAACTCATGATGAAAACACTATGAGACAGAAGAGACGCGTAATGGAACCAATATCGTAGACACAAATGTAAGCAACACGCATTCGATAAGTACTTAATCAAAACGAAGAACAGCAATAGAGTAAAAAAAAAAAGAGAATAATCGATGAGTGGGCTGCAAGTCTGCCATTTTATTCACAATAAGCATGGCAGACAGAAAAGTAGCACTTATACACATCAGCTTATTATCAACTACAACGGGAAACGGTACAGACTGAGAGGATAACGAAATAAAGAGAGAACAGAACCGGAATTAGGTTGGTTTCTATGAGTGTGCCCATGTATGGCTAAAAGCCAAAACAAGAGGCACAAATCATACTCGGAGCGGCCGCGCACCAGAACTCGATATACAACACGTTTAACGTCCCATAGACGCAAATCCGGCCAGAACTGCCACTGCCATTTGCTCTTTTTCGGAGAGCTGATTGAGGTTTAGTAGCCTCAACAGAGACTTGTCAGCCAGTTGGTGGGGATCTTTGAAAGGAGGCGAATTTGGACGCAACGGAGCCTCCGACTGAGGTAGCGGTGAGAGATCGGACATCTCCGACACCTGTATAAAAGCCGAAGTTTTGAGGAACATCTAATTCTTACCAACGGGTGCCTAACTATACAATCGACACTACAGCTTAATTGCGTGTCACGTAACCACTGAACAAGTCTGAATTGATCACCTCGCTATCCGATGCGTGCGCAGGACTGGCAGAAATGCTGGATGAGGCCCATAGAGCCTGAGCTTCCAGCTGCTGTTGTGCTACTGCCTGTTGCTGGAGTTGCTAAACGACAGGATTAAGGTTTTTTGAAAGATTACTGGTACCAGAGCGACTACTCACCATATATTGCTGCTGTAGAGCTTGCGCTTGCAGGAGTTGTTGGAGGGCAAACGGTTGAAAAACGGCGAGTAAAAATGGGTTATATTGCGCTAGACCATTAGCACTTGGAGACAAAGAGCCGTTGGCAAGCATTTTCGCAGCCATTTCATGGGAATTTAAGGGAGACATCAAATTGGAACGCATGTCGGGCACCACCTACAAAAAAATCAATATCTATCGTGACCAAGATTTCCTCCATGATAAACCTATCAGCAAGCAACCTACCTGAGTGCTACCGGGGGCGTTTAGGCCGTGTAGGTGGTGTTCTTCGATAGCTGGCGGTGTAATAGTGTGTTCACGTTGAGGATGATGAGAATGGACTTGATGAAGTTGCTGTTGCTGCTGGAGTACCATTTTTTCGTCAATCTCAGGTTGCTGAGTAGCGAGCACTGTAAAAAAAAACAGATGGGAGTCTCAGGCATATTTATAATTATATATTGTCTTATAACTATCTTCGAATATGCAGCAATAAGCCGAAATAATCAGCTTTCAACGAAGAACTTCGGGGATGACGGAACTACATGAAGAAAAGGCATCTTTATAAGAAAGACTTCATAAGTGAAAACAAAATAAAACTTGAGGTGTTATTCTAGTCAACGTTTTTATTCATGCTTATAGAAACCAGAAAAGGCACACAAGCTGACAGGCTGACAGAGACAGCAACCGCCCAGCTCAATACGAATAATCGGGGCACTGAGATCAAAGCAAAAACTTTAAATTGATTGAAGTAACTCCTGAATAATTTTATCCATCAGAAAACTGAAAGAGCCGAACGCGAAGTCATGAACAGACAAAGAAATAAGAGGAAGGTTAGGAACGATATCAGTGCATCACTTCGCCTTGAAAGCTAAGTTTTCCAATGAACAGCGGCCGTCACAACCGGATGAATGCACCGATAGCCTCAACCTAACTTTTGCGGAAAGTTAGGGATCGAGAGGACACGGCGATGCAATGTCAACTTCGAGTACCGCACTACTGTTGTGGGCAATACGGAATATTATATTCAGCACTGAATTTCCAGGAAAACAATGGGTTGAAACTAAGGCCCAATCCACTTACGGTTTGCCACTATCGCACGCTAATGAAAGAGACTGAATTCCGAAAATGCGTATTGAAGTCATTTTCAACTTCCAAAATAAGACTCAGTGAAAATAGGCAATAGAGCAAACTCTTGCGGAAGCTGAGAAATCGATGCCGAGGCTGAGTCTGGCAGTTGAAATTTTGTGCATTTAGAGGAGCTGCACGAAGGGAGGGCTGCCAGACGCTAAAAAAGCGAGACGAAAATAGCTTCAGACCAATACTTTACAATGGGGCTAGTCGAAAGGAAAGAGAATGGAAAATAAGTAGTGGAAATAGGTGAAACAATAACAATAACACAATACGGNACATTCTGACGGCACCGTGACTGATTAGGTTGAGTGCACCGTCAGAAGTCACTTCCCAATGAGGAAGACATGGAAGATACTCGTTATCAGGCAACTTTGCAATCACCACTGTACCTGCGATGAACCCAGACCTTAATGTTTGGTCACGGTAAACCCTGTTTACAAAAAGTTCCCTTTCTTATTCATTTCTAGAACTGACCCCACTCCATGGCGATCCAGATTTCAAAAAGGTTATCAAAAATCCAGAGATAATCAATGCAGTTTCATTCTTTTACTTTGAACGGCAACTTCGCTGTCTTTCCGAGAATATGAAAACATCCCTGCAATAGACTATGCGATTGTTCCCTTGTTCCCCTGTTGTATAGAAGAATGAACTGCAGCTGGCGCAGCAGATGTCAAAACACCTGCCGCCAGTCGAAGACGCCGTGCGCGAAAAATGACCTCAAAAGCGCTCTCCGCTCAACGACACCAATTCCCAGACAGGGGAACTAGATCGCTAAACATGTCTCAAACCGTTAAGGAGAAGCCCACAAATACCAAGGGTAGCCATTTCTGAACATTGGGAAGCAATTATAAAAAAAAGAGACATCTAATTTTCTCGATAAGTTGTAAGCCTTTTGGCCTTAATCAGACCGTTGTGACGTTTTGAATGCGCATGCCGCCAATACAATGACATGCGGTGGCCAGCCGATTACATGTCGGCGCTTTTATCATCACCGACAACTATGAAACCAACTGAGAAACCGCGGAGGAATCGAAGTTATACAAATCACATGGGGATAGTCACGGTAGATTCGAAAAACTGTAGCATCTTGGAGTTTTATGAAATATCAGCATAGAATGCACCATGACTCCAGTTCCATCTCTGATTATGATCCGAACATTAAGAGTATTTTCAGAAGCGTTATCGATCGCATCAAAAACAAGGCACTTCATATGGGGATCAGTAAAGCTGTGGCAAAAAATCACACCATACAGCTCAACTACTTGTCGGTATTAAGTGACACAAAAAATAATTACCGTAGGAAGATGGAATCGAGGTAACTGATTTGATTAATTCTAGTCGCATAACAAACTTTAGCAATTAACATCGTAGACAGTACCGCCGAGTAGTTGGAAAGTTACAACTACTGTAGGATGAAGCGAATCCATGACAGAAATATTTTGACAATTTGGACTAGCCAGTATAAAGAGTACCAAACAGGCCCTGCGCGGGGCATATAGCACGGTAAAGGAGGAACACCTCAGGGATCAGATTTTGATAGGAGCAAGCTTCCAAACCCCTATTGTTGGCAAGAAACAGGTCAGTGACAGTGGAGCAAAAAGAATGGCAAAATAATTTGCTCATTCAAAGAAGGATAAATAGCCTATTACGAATACGCAAGTTCATGTCATTGGCTAACAGCGAGATTGGAGAAAAACGACACTAATGATACGGATATTCACTAGGAGATCGGAGATGTTGCCCTGTTGCTTCAATTTTAGTACCTCCACCATGTTTAGGGAGATAGAATAGGTAAGGTCTACGCTACTAGGGCTAGGTCTACTAAAATTTCCCCGACAAGCAACAGTGGTTTCTCGGCAACTGCGCGCCATCCGGTTCGGCGAGCGCGGCACGCTGTTGAGGTGCAAGAGACCTTATCAGCTTCGTCATCATAGAAATCGAGCTCCTCTTAACCCTCAATAAGCTAAAGTCGTAGAGGTCATGTGATCACCAGGAGCTGCTGACCCGTCAAATGACTAAGCAATACTCTTCGACTTTCTATTTCATAGTCACCAGTAGAGCACGCGTAAAAGAGACATGCCACTTGAACACTGCCAACATTCTTTATTCGTTCGCCCGCCCTTTCTGTTGAGGACTGAAACCGATAGTTTAACTCCGATGAAGGAGTCGACGACGGCGGACTTCCGACGTTGGCAGCCTGCTATCGCAAACTCTAAACCAGCTTATGTGGTTGCTCTACTACAGAAGACAACTAATGATTGCTTGTTCAACCGGGTCACAAATTGACGATGATTGCCACCGCCCGACCTGCCGAGGCAAAAAGCACACCTCTATTATAAACAGTGCTGAGTGTGCAAGTGCGATCCGACGTCACACAATCTGCCTGTAGAGCTTCCTCAAAGGATTACTAGTTCGGGAGTATCAGGTCGGCAACTAACGTTATTGAATGACTTCAAGAAAATTACAATGACCTTTTGTTACATTACAGAAGAAGAAATGCCTATACGATTATATATGGATAGAAAAATCTTAGGGAATTATTGGGATTGATCAATCTCCGCAAACCTTTTTATCCCGTTCTCCGCATAAGAATCATAAGATGCGTAGGTGGCCTGTACAATGACTTGCCATAACCAGGTCAGCGTTTTCACCTTCACAAGCACCTTAGGCCAGTCTCACACCAGATAACCGTACCGTAGAGGAATAGTGGCCTTTTTCTGGTCCTCAAGAACCAGAAAATAAGAGAAAAGAAAAAGAGAACCCAGCCGGGATTTAAACTGCAAACTATGCATTGCGATAGTGCGTCACTTACCACCACAGCTTTTCACTTATATTTTAAGCATAGCATACTCAGGTAGCTGATCTTTGAATATAAATCATTCCAGAAAATTAGGTAGTTACCCCTACGATGTCTCGAGTTTTGCTGTGTGTTCAAGTTCAAAAACTGCAAAATTACGCAGTTCTCAGTTGTCAACCTATTGATTTGATGTGATGCTCGCGATAGCTTACACGGCGCAAATCTTTCAGTTTAGATGCCTATTTAGCCGCGGTAGTTCCGCTCAATAACGATCTCTGACAACAGTCATCGCGAGATCGAGTAATTAGCAAGCTCCTTTCTCCAAGAAAACAAATATGTAATAAACTGGTATACAGGGAGATAAAGAAGAAAAGAGATAAATTTAATAGAACAAGAAGTAAAAACTGGGTTATCAAGGGTTATGACGGGATCCAGTTTGGCACTACTATATTAGATGATGGTACTTATATTCAATGACCTTCTAACGTTCCCACGGCACTGGGAGCTGTGAACAAGAAGTATTACAAGGTCCTGCTAAAAATCATATGTATAGGAGGACAATCGACGCCTTTTTGGGTCATCTGATCTTCTCAGGCTCTCATTGGAGCGTATGTTCCGGATCCACAGTGGATTGTAGGTATACACACATATCCAAACAACCATGTAAAGTTCACAAAACTCACTACTGACAGGAACTGAGCGCAATTGGAACACACGTAGTAGCACGTGATGGAAAACGCACATACAAGATGACGTTATGGCGCAAAGGAGCCATTATCCTAGGAAAGGTCATGACCCACTACACTATACTCTAGTTTTCAAACACAGTAAGCCAGACAACTTCTTTACATCAACAGTTGCAGGTCTGATGAGAGAACTGGTACATTTAAAATGAGACGCGCTTCTTGTCACTACACCAAAGTGATTAACAACAAGGCAGAGATCCTGCTCCTGGCAACTATACGGTGATGTGCGGTGATGACCTAATAAAACCAAGTAATGGCCAGTGAACGAGCTGTTGAAAGATATGCATGATGGCAAGTATTGCTGAACATATACATGGAAACACAACGTACTCACAATAAGGTCACTTAAATAAGAAAGCGCTGGTTACTAATAGTACGAGACTGCACTTCGACGTTTTTTGCTTTGGATGAAGAGAGAATCGGGCCTCATAAAATAAGTAAAGGAAGAGACGAGAGACCACATTGATCAACATGAAAAGACGATAGCATCCCTTTCAGATAATCAATCAATCTGGTACAAGCGATCCGTAATAGAGATAACAAATGCTGATCTAGCGTGAGAAATCACGCGATGAACATGTACTTTCGTGAGGTACATTCACGATTTCTCATCAACTGAGAATAGCAACATTATGGATCTGCACATCTCAGAGCTAAATCCTCTTTCCAACGGAGTTCCCCGTCCATTCGGCTCTTTCCTGCTTGTGACGTCAGCGTTGAGCAGGCGTGGTCTCGCAAAATAAAATGCTTATACGGTATCCCCTCCAAGGAAACTTAATGGAAGAATAGCAGTGGACATACCGTTCGTGGCTCCTGTGATGTAACGTGCATCTGAAGTGAATGAGCTACAACTGATTGCTTTGTAACCCACCAGCTACCAATCGTACAGTTGGCGTTTCAACAAAAACTAAGGGGAGACAAAGGAAATAAATTAAAGCTGGGCTGAGAAGAAACCCAACTTGTCAAGAAAAATTTTGTTCTCGTTCCTGCGCGAAGCGTTACACTGTAAAGATCATATATTAACAGGACACAGAAAAGAAGGCAGTTACTGACGCCCAATTGCGTGAGCTCCCACAAGGAAAGGCTTTGTACTCAACACAAAGCCATACCTCGAAAAGCCATACATTGAGCTATTCAGTGCTATGAGATGCGGTGGGTGTACGAATCGACAACGAAGGGGAAGGAGCTCGCTGCGTCGGCGGACGGACGCAGGGCGAACGAGGGAGGCCGCGCCGGCCGCCCGACGCACACTGTGTATTGTGATTGAGAGAGCCAGCGCGAGAGAAGAGGAACGCAGACAACAAGGTGGCAACAGTGCTCTAGCGACAGGAGAGGCAAAAGTAGTGGTCGGCGACGAGGCGAGCCAAACGTTAGGCAGGAGGCAGTCACGGAGAAGGTCAACGTAGCGCGTCGACGATGGAGAACATGGAGCGAGGAATCTATGGAGAACGGCTGGGAATCAGCCCGCAGACATTGACCGTGGAACACTCGTGTGCGAGTGCGTCTGAAAAAATAGGAGAGCGGAAAAAATAAGAGGGAAGGGACGATTCTGTGTCAACGAAGTTACCATCAACGACGTGGTCATTTCGGTTCCCGTTTCTCGATTGCACAGAAGTCGTTTTTGACTTCTTCATACCAAATGACAAGTGGCAATCTATCTGCCGTCTACATACTACATATTAACCTTCAACGGTAACATAAAATGCAGCGACACAACAGTGGCGGTGGCGGCAAAGTTCGGGTTTTAGAATTTGCGCGCCAATGTCACCGTCAACCAGCTAGCACTGCACGATTTAAATTGAAATCGTCGGTGCAAGGTCGCCCTGGTTTCCCCAATAGCATACGCCGGCGGAGACTATAAATTGAAAACTTCCACAAAGGGGGAGGAAATATGTTAGTTGCTATGCGATCGATAATGGTATGTTTACTTCAAACAAATGAGGGAAGAAAGTGGACTGATTTACCGGGCCATGTCAAACACTCTCACTTTTCCCATCCCTTCTCTTATATAGCTAAAAAAATGTTCCAGTCGAGCTAAACACGGTTCAGACTGTACGACAAACTCAATTACTGGCCAGGTATACTTTAGTTGAGCACAAAAACAGAAACCCACGCTGTTTTTTTTGAAAGAGCAAGTGCACATCCGTAGACGTTTCGGAGCGACAGTTTGAGCTAGTCGGTGGGGTGGCCAACCACACGTCTCCTCTTCAAGACTGCTTAGAAATGATCACGTTTGAAGGCACACCATTTTTGGGGAGTGTATTGAGTAACGAAATCACATTCACATCTGCTAATGTTAAGATGACAAAGGAGGATACTTGCCACTATACCACCCGAATCGATACTCGCCCAATCAACCAAGCTTTCCACCAATATGAGATTGGTTAACTGGTACCAAAGGTTGGTGAATGCTAAGCCTACCCTAGCATTCGCCAGCCTTTGGCCTTTGCGCAAGGGCAGCAGGTGATTCCAGCATCAAAAACTGAACGGTCGAATTTTAATCCAGTCCCCGATCACGGTCTCGAGAGCGACTAACAACTTGAGCTGTTCTCCGTCCCGACAATTTTGCGTTGACCGGAGAATGTATTAATCACACCGGATTAGTCATACATGTTCGACGTGGTGCCTCACCACCAACTACTGTTGCTTACTGGTTGAGACCACACGTGATGAGCAGCCAGATCGGTAATGACCGAGATAGCAGCTGCGGAGGTACCTATTGTTAGAGTAAAGGGTATTACGAGTACAAGAATGACGAAATTTTTAAACGGTTTACGAAATAACGAAGTACCATCACCGTATGAGTCACCTCAGGAACATAGCCACTAAATTCATTCCTCACCTCTGTCTCACCAGCTGATATCTATTTCGATCCGTAAACAGGTTCTCGGCTCATTTTAAAGCATCACAGAACGGTCGCTTAGTAACGACGCTCAGCGCGAGCTCAGCTACACTCGTTACATTACAATAATTATCACGACGTTGGGACTTATACCTCATTGTTCCTTTGAACACATTCGTTGCACGTCAAGAGCGTTTTATTCACCTAGACGTAAGACAACGCACAATCTGAGTGGGCACTATGATTAACGCTACCATCGCATTACAACTCGCTCGTGGTTGTAGCCCTGCTTGCTTTTCTCAATCGACATTTCCCTCCCTGCTCTGGTTACTTCCCGAATGGAAGAGAAACGGTTGACTGTATGGAGCGGCCATTGAATTATCCGAGCTTAGCTCATATATGCACGGGTATTATGGAGTACACTCTCATTCACATTATTTGATTGAATTTACGCATCCTATCAACTCAGCGAACATTGGGCTACATCATTGCTCTGAGTTTTTAGGAAGAAGCAAGATAAGGGGAAAATTGTCTAGCACAGCCGCTTTTAAGTTTGTCCTTCTGCCCACTTTTACAATGTGCACTATAATTTAAGGAATCAAGATCTTTGAAAGGCCCTGGGAAATAAGCATGCACACATTGAGCGTGGACTAGCTGGCATCTGAGGAATCCCAAAAGCTCAATTTTTAGGCACAGGTTTTGACATGGTTGCTTCTCGCTTATGAATCAGAGCCTTTACATAAGTAAAATCACACTGAACCGCGTTTATATGGCTTACAACGACGAACAGTGAAATGTAGGGTGAACTCAACTTTTCTATGAGAGCAAAGCCGAAGTCTTGAGCGCTCTATCACCCTGAGTGAAAGAGTATCGGTGAGAAGTAAACATAGAAGGGCACAAACAGTCAGAGAATGAAGCAAAACTTATAATTATGGTAAACATTATGAGCATGTGATAAATGAGTCTCCACATACACCAAATGATGATATAGAGAACCCGAAACTAGTGAAAAGCTAACGGTAAACAGGAAACATCAGCAGAGTTCAAAAATTGATATATGTAGTATACATGGTAACAGTTTCACGATGATCGATTGTACCGACTCCGAGCCACATAACTTAGCTCTCTTGTACAAAAGAGCGTCCAAATTGCAGGGGGACACAGAGTATAGAAGATTTGTTGCACAGAGATTTGTTGCAATATAAAATCAAATCAATGATTTTTGCAACGACCTTAGGGACAAAGGGTTTACGTCATCAGTTAGAACCATAAGGATGCATTTCAATCAAGAGAATTTGACCCATCCAAACGTATATAGAGGAAAGAAGAATGTAAGAAATGGAAACACATTAAAACTTCAATTTGAAATAATAAATGTCTCTGGTCAATTGAGAAGGACGAGAAAGTGAACACGAAAGCTCAGCAAATCGGAAAGGAATCCGTCACAGGCAGACTAATTCACAAGGAAAGAAATATTTTCTGAAGTCGAAAAGGGACATACCTTGCGCAAATGCTGAGATCAAATCAGGCGTCAGCTGAGTCATTACATTTTCTTTAGACGTCGGTGAATTCGGCCGCGATGTACTTTCGGGGTTTACGGGGGTGACGCTGACTGGAGAAGGGACTGCCTTAATCATTTCGCAATGAAGTTGATGGTAGGATGAGGATAGTTCAGAGAGAAAACTCTCTCATTCAATCTGCTAATGTCAGCAAAAATGTCGTGAAGTCCTGCCTCCAGTCTCCGAACAAAAGAAAAAGTAATCAAAGCAAAACTAATTTACCTTTGTACGTTTAGTCTGCTTCCTTCGCCTATTTGCAAACCATCGATTTACCTAAAGAAAAGTTTACTATGACAAAATGAAAAATAGCATAATGCAATAAGAAGAGCTAAAATGGATCCGAACATATTTCGTCTGGCTGCAGATCAAGAGTTATTTGAAAAATAAATAAGCAGGGACCGAGATATTAAGTGTTGTTCTTCTTATGTGTTCGCACAAGATTCATAACCGATGTCGGTGCTGGCCGCTATCGATAGCTCGCAAGTCGGTGACTCATGCTACAGGGTGGGGCTTATAG
>UZAF01016097.1:147778-159488 GCA_900617895.1 Haemonchus placei | reverse complement strand
TAAGTTAGGCCTTTCATCTTCTAAAAAGGTATCCCAGCTAAGAATAAAAACTGTTTCTTCTGAAAAAGAAAAAAGAAAAAGATGGAATGAACGTTCCGTATAGATGCTCCGCAGTCTGTAACCGTCTGCGTTTCTTTCACATGAGTGGATTATTCGTCCCCTTCGCGCTACGAGTGCGCCCAGTTCCTCCTTCTCCACTTGCAGGTGCAAGTGCACCTGCTGTGCCCTTTAGCAAACGAGTTTCCCAATGGGCTATTCAGTGCAAGTGAAGGCACCAACTGGGGACGACCGACACAAAATCATGAACAAAGAAAAAAGGTGTGGATGTCGAAAGAGAGAAAGAACGACAACCTTGCGTGCTTCAAATATTAATGAACTCACTGTGGGCGTTGTACAGCACAGCATGTACTTCACTAGACGTGAAGTAGCATTTACTTCGTTTTATCTCAAACCAAAACGGCATAAATAGGCGCTTTTGAATGAGGGAGAAAAAACGAGTGCTGTATCAGACATCTCAGTAAACAAACAGACTTTTCCTTCGAAAATCGATCCACTCCAACGCTGGCTACTAAAGCATCCATTTCTGGAAGCAAAACACCAGGTGTTTGAAAAAGTTGAGCAACAACAACAATTGGGTCTGTTCTCATGCACTTCTTTTTCACGTTAATGGTGCGGTGCTTACCAAAATGGAGTGTTCAACAGTAGGATGCCCTTTGGGTTCTATGCGAAATGTCTCGGCGCAGGAGCGAAATGGCACTCTGAGAAAATGATTTCGACGGCACCGAAACCTTCAAAAAGGAGACAGTCGTTCGGCTCGACCTTAAACTGTTAAGTAGTCATTACAAACCTCTGCCCTTTTGACGGCAAAGATATGCCGCATATTTCACTATTCCTACTATAGGGGGACCCTAAGCACCATGATAACGCTACGAAATAGTTGAACAATAATTTCATCTCAATGATCATTTTTTTCTCGATAATTTCATTTTGCTATTGATGTAGTCTTTACGAAATCTTTATTTTTCACTCCATCAATGAAAACCTGTGGAAACTCCGATGATCTTCGACTCTACTCTGAAATGCTTCACACCTACGTGCAAGTGCACTGAGACAGGGTTAGGTGTGAAGCTGCTTTTGAAAGCAACCCTATAGTAAATCAAGGGACCTGAAGGTTCGGACCGATTGCATGACGAGGAATTTGTGTTGTATGGGTAGCACCTCTCTTGATAATGTGAAGCTGAAGTGGTCCACGCTACATGATCGCTGAAGGCATTATTAGCCATCGGAACCCATCCGTTCACTTTTCTGCTTCACCGTCTCGCCACTGTAAGAGATTAGACATGCGCGTCTCGTATAACAGGGGCGTGTCGAGGGAGAATAATACGCTCTGCCGCCATGATATTGTACCTGACCCCGCCCTCCACTATTCCATGGGATTCTCGTCTCCTACCTTGGGCTGTGTTGCCAACACAGCAGTCATCCTTCCGTCAACTATCGACAAGGTGGGGCGCCGCTGATGTCAATTCGTAATTATCAAGCGATTTTTTTTTCATGATAAACAGTCCACCAATTGCCCGTTTCACCGTTGCCAGTCTGACGTACGGTAACGGAAAACTGCCTTTTGGAAGCTTCCCCACTTCTCACGTGGATGATTTCTTTGAGACGTCATTTGCTTGACATTTGTGGGCATTCCACAAATGCCCAAACAAAATAGGCAAAGCAATGATTAGCAGTTTGCTCCTCATAATGTAAATGTCGATTCATGTTCCCATCTTCGTTTTAAATGATTGAAGTTATCGGAAAAGGTTTTCTGTTACTCGTCCAAAGGTTTCAGCCGAAGATCATCTCATTAAACGAACTTCGATACGTCCCTATTAGTCTGTTATCTATTCCACCTGCACTGTCTGAATCCTGTTATTCCATTCCACATGCAACCGCCCTCATGGGCTTTATGCTGACAACAAACAGACCAAGAGCAGACACAATCACATAAAAGAACCCCGAACCGAGACAGGTTCCCGCCAGAATTGTCGAAGAGAGAGAAGTTATTGTCGACAGCAGCCTGTGACCCTTGGAAATTGAATGGGAAACACGACGACATCGAATACGCGACTTGTCCTCACAGAGCAGAGTGTGCGCGACCCTTGCGAAAAATGGGCAGAGGGCTCTGTTATAAGAACGGATTCTCAGCCCGCGCTTAAATGAACTGTACCAGTCGTGAACAACCTCAGTAACGACTTTCCGTAGCAATATATTCATGGGCAAAACACCTCGTTATACTGTTCATTATCGGGTTAGATGACTACGATAATTGCCGAGAAAGCAACGTTGCGAGTTTGCTTGCGACGTGGCAGTTCGGGTACCACGTTGCCATACTGAAGTGGAATAGCCACCCTGTTGCTCGCATGCTATGAGCCCCTTTTAGAGGGGGACGCCGCTCAGTGCCTGTGTAAGATCTATAAACACAACTCGTAATCTGGTTTCATTGGATGTTTGTCTGTTCACTAGATCTATAACAACCATGAATGCAAGGGAATAATGCGCTATCTGTCGTCGGCGACAACGGCCAAAACTGTGATTAACGACTTTTGTCTGGCCCCTGATGTTGACTCATCGCAAATGCGAAACGTACCTCATAACTTTGACACGAATATAAACGTTTCTTGAGAGAGTCAAGCTTTAACATAAAAAATGATCCTACCATTGACAGTATTGGTTGAAAACCCTGCCCGAAGAGACGGCGATTAATGGATGACACAAGTAAAAGTTCTTCATAAACGCTATACGAACACCAAGTCGGCACAGCCGAGTGCAGCCGAGTAAACAGAAACTGCCACTTCCAATCATTTTTTCTAGCTTCCTCACAGATTCCACTGCTCTGCGAAATCGAGCTTGAAGTGCAATCACCACTATTATCCGCCGGTGTTCACACAACCTCTTCTAATAGATTCTGGTTTTTTAGAAAACGGGCGAAGGCGGCCCCTCCGATCAACTGTGAAAAGGTGGACTTCACAAAACGCTGAAGACTTCCTCGCTTACAGAAATGTGTAATTGAACAGGTGATTAGATATCGGGAATTGAGTTTGTCTATGTTGAGGGTCGCCACTCCGTATGCTTATGCCATTGCTTGCTGATTTTTCGTTCCCTCCCTCTATTTGGTTTGACAATAGTGCAACAGTTTGTTTCGTTAGGGAGAGCGTGTTCCGTGTCTCACTCGTCCATTGACTCATCGCTCACCGTCATCGTCGAAACGTTATGAATGGCGAAAGATTCGAGAGCGTTTGAGTCACAAATGCAATTTTATATAGATAAGGAAAAATGTTCCGGTCATGAGAGCTCTTAAAACCTAATCTTATCCGGTCATGAGAGCTCTTAAAACCTAATCTTATCGTCCACAGCCTCGTTTTCCATACCGAAAGCTGGTAAGCAGAGCCGTGACTCAGGGTTCGGAATTTAATGGTAATGGAATTGCACAGAAATTACTTGGGAGAATTTTTCGGAATATGGTGAACCACAGCTTTGAAAAAATGTCAAGAGTTATGAATGAAATCATAAATTATCATATAAAAAATGTACAGTTCAGAGTACAATTGCAGTACGAACAATTGCACGAAACGTCATATTTAACATTACGACAGATAGTAGCATGCAAATTCTTCGCTGTAAAATATATTACGCAGGACATGTTTTGGGCCACTTTTTTCGCCACAAGCCTGAGCTGGTAGATGCTTAGATTCAACGGGAATATCAGCGAAATCAAACTGGTGAGAGAATGTTTACGTACTTTTAAGGACTTAACGACCTCCTCGAAGCAAGTATTAACTTTGAAAAACATTAGTAACTGTAAATTACTTCATGAAACGTATCCTATTCTTTGAAATGGTCACAACTGTTTAAGGAAAAGATCCAGCTTAAAACCACAAAAGATCTAACTTGAACAAATTACCACACAAAAAATGATGTATTCCGCAGACGCGTAAAAATGGCTCACCCAGAAAAAATTGGAAACAAAACATAATACAATAAAAGTGTGAAAAACAAATTTAACGTTATCACTCACTTGTAAATATGTCATCTTCATTTGTGCAGCCAGTTTTTCTTTGTCCTCACGACAAGGATAGAGGTTTCCACCATTGGCCATTAGCCACTGAAGACTTCGTTGCAGAAGTTATCGGGGGTCAGCTTGATAAATAAACTAACTTTATCAAGCATAGCTGACTGCTGACGCATTCGTGCTTTCTCACTGGCAACCGCTGATGCAACCGTGATCTCTCCGATCGATAATTCGAGACCAGGTGACTGAGATTGAAGCACGCTTTCCATATCATCGTTTTCATGAGAAGTGAGTGGCGAAGAAGATATCTGCAGAAGAAGGAAATTCGGAACGCCTATCGAAAAGTGGGTAAGCCATTTGTAGGAGGACTAGTGAGAGGGTCATCATACTCAACCAATTACCACTACGGAAATGCTAAGAATACCAGTTTACCTTGTTCATAATCTCGAAATTGATGCCGAGAGGGTCCCCAGCCGTCGCGTGCGGGGATGGTGAGCACGTCGACACCATCGATAATTTCTGTGAATTTTAACGGACGACAGTACCTGAAAGATAACGATCGGAGGTTGACGATCAATGTGTGAGCTGGAGTGTTGAGATGCGTCAGCTCGAGCCACTTTCGAAATTACTTCAAGCGAAGCGATCAATAGTTTTCGGATGACAATTCATGATGTGCTGGTGTATGACTGTTTGGACTGGCATTTCATACGTCATTCGAAGTGGGACAAAGACAGTACGAGAGATCGTGTGACTACGAGAGAGGTGACAGCTCTCATCATCACTGGGCGAAATGATGTAGCCTATCGAATGTGTAAACACCGTAATGTCTTCGAAGTTATGGTTACATACATGTGACGTAACACACGAGGGAAAACGAGAACTAGCTGTAAGCACTTCTGGTGATGACCACACTATCTCTCGGTTCGTATAGATAGCAGAGCCTTGCGGTTCCGACGTGAAGACGTAGGAAATGCCTCTGATACGGGAAAAGAACCTGCTTATGGGATGACAGAACGAATATTTTACTAGTTGTAAACCATGATAGCCTTGATGATCAGTGATAATTACAATGAATTGTTAGTCTCCAGAGACTAAAAAAACATGGACAGACGCAATGTTACAACGCAGACGAAAACAAGTGGAAATTCTGAAACACCCCACAACTATACCTCACAAGTGGTAAATGGGAAAAAAGGAACTATCCCACAAAATAATCCTGACAAAGTTTGAGGTGCATGCAGGTGAAAAGCTATATAGAGTAGCAAAGGAAGAGATGACTGAATGTCTTCGAAAACAACACCAAATGAAACTGACGGAATCACCTAAAACCAGCGAGGGATGAAGCGGAAAGTTTCTATAAAATAAAGCTGAGGATATTACCAGGAATATATTCCAAGTAACGCATAACCTGTGGTAGCGAAATGAAGAAAAAAAAANAAAAAAAAAGAAACAACTTCAATCGCGCCAGCTTTTGAGAAACCTTGAGAAATGCCAAACACCATCATCAACCTAGCCATGTGGATGAAAACAGTGCAGGTTAGTGGCGTTCCACGCTCAAGAATGAATCATCGAGTCTGCGACTTGAACGATAGTACCGAAAGGCTATTACAAGTTAATGACAAGACTACATAAGCAGCATTAGCAGAGCAAGTTGTTACGGGCTGTCAAAGAACAGATCCTTTCCCATTTTTCTCGGTACTAATATACTTGAACCGAGCACGTATTGCTTTTCCCTTGACTTGTTCTTTATTAGGGAGTAAAGCCCCTCCCTTTTCCGGAAGGTGGCTTCCTGACAGTTTAAATGCCGTCACCTCAGAAGATGATTAACTGCACAAATGCGAGAAGCAGGTCCAACATTCATGCGAGGAAGAGTGGAATCAGAGCTGAGAAAACTTAGGATATAAGCAGATGCCGATCATCATCATTCACCAGGAAACTCTTGCCATGGACCAAAACTGGTGAAAGCCCACCTCTGTTCACCATCAGATGATGTTACGTTGAAAACTCAAGTGGTGAGTAGAACGGCATCAGACCTATACCGTCAACTTATCCCATAACGGTGGGTAGAGGGACAACTAGATAATGTGATAGATAAAGATTTGAATCAGGCCTGGGCCTGGCCTCGTCGAATTTGACCACAAAGACGTGGATTCAAGGTCGCAGAGAAGATTTTGATACACGAACTCATGAGTTCAGCACCCAGAACCAAGCAAACTTTTTGAATTTTGAAGTAAGGAATGCATGCCTGGCCATACCAAACGAAACTGCTCCAGTTCTTATACGCTTCAGTCGCCATAGGTACCAAGTCGAGAATTAGTCCAGCTGGAGTCTACCCATTGTTACTCAATTGTATCAAGCGAAATGAAGCCTGATATGCCATCTGAACATGAGGATATGAATTTCAAGCCTCGATGCCTTCCATGTCCTAAAGGGGTGAAGTGGAAAAGTAAGTCGAGAAAGGTATAATCTTCACTGAGGGTTTCACAAACACAATATCTGGAAGTTCTTTACATTGCGACAAGAAATACAGTGAGATAATCATGGCCACTTCTTAAACGCTAATGAGTTCACTACAAACAAATCGCAGGTGGTGAAGAAGATCTACTGATGATACCTTCATTTCGTTTTAAACCTCCTATTATAAAAGCAGTCACTTGGCGAGTCGCCTAGTCGATCTATCCCGATGATTATGATAAAGATAATGATATGGGAGTCTATATAACACTGCCTTTATAAGAAGAATGAATAGTTGTGAGTGAGCTCAAAAGGTGCTGGTGACGCGTCAATAGCAATCGATTGATGGCGATAAATATTGATTGGTGACGTCACTGATCACATCGTAGTAGTTTTATTCTGCAATAGAACAAATAAAACGGGTAAGAGAGATATTCGATGGGGATCAGCGCTGCGATTTCAATCGATATCGACATATTACTTTATGTCCGTACGTCTAATGCGAAATTGAAGATTTTGCTATCGTATTTTATTTTTGCTTCTTTTCTTTAATCTTTGCCCTTCTTATTCTCTGACTAATCGAATCGACTGACAAATGCCGGACTGCCCTCTTTCCTGCGACAAATTAAAGATACTCGGCTGACTCGTCATTCTCTTTTTTCAATTCAAATGATATTTTCCAGAGTACAAACTTTCCGGATGGCAATCAAGGAACGATGCGGGAACCTAAATCAATCTGAACATGTAGAGAAGGGAACATGGAACAAATAGAGAAATGCCAAAGAGAAATCGATATGTGGTGACGCTTCGCTTATGGTCATGGAATATTGATCAGTTGTTCTTGATCTCAAGGGTAACCACCCGCTAAGGACATAACTCTTCCTTTTTTTTGAGCCTATTGGCATAGCGATTTCCTACTACTGAGTAATCTAATAAGTCAAGAATGAAGGGAAACGTTTTTTGGGCGTGAACTGATCCCGTCGGAGGGAAACGCCTCCTACATTTGACTTCCATTCAGAATCGTAGTGGCATACCGGGCCAGGCGATGTAAAAGTCATCCTCCCAGAGAAGTCTGGAACTGAATAGCCGACATCGGGGGAATGGAAAGTTTGGTTAGCTTATGTGGACATCGATCGAGGTTTGATTACGGAACCATGCGTTGGAGACAGTGCACCAATTGCTTCTACAACACTTTCACCCTTTAGTTAAGAATGCTTCTCATTAATATTGCTAAGTGATGTGGTAATGCCGCTACATGTGGGCTAAGTAGTTCTTTCAGGCATCTCATTACATCTGCTCCCATGTGGGATAATTAGAGTAAAAATTTTACTGGATCTACCATTTTTCTGTGAGCCGGATTCTCGAAAAGTACGCGTGCCCATGCTCCTCAATCACTAACTCATATTTCTTTTGGAATAGACCAGTTTTCACTCTCGTTTGAGTTAAAATGAGGTGGGGAAACTAGAACGTATCACGAATGTGACATTTTTCGAAAATTCTAAAAATGTGTTAGAAAAAGAGACAAAAAAGAATGGTACGATAATGTTGTGCTGAGAAACGAATTCGAAGTTTGTTAATATACAGAAAAACAGCTCCTAGATGAGGGGAAAGAAAGGCAAAATCAGAAAAAGTGTTCCATAACATCGGAGTAAAACAGATGGTGAAGTATAAGGTTGCATAATTCAGTAAAGCAGTTGATTCGAGAGGAAATATGGCAAGGTTTCGTTGGACGTTACGGTTACTCTTCAGAAAGTGGGAAAGACGGGCGATAGTAGGCGATTTCATCTGCAGATAAATGAAGAGTAACCCAACGATGTTAACTGATAGCACCTTTGAATTCTACCCATATCAGACTTTCAAAACAAATATGGGGTGTTGCTCTGTGAAAGCAAGACCGAAGTTCAAAAAAGAGCAACAAAAATATATAGCCAGTGAGGTGGGCGAGAAACATTGGTTGGTATGAAAACGATCCCCCATTGACGATGACACAAGGCTCGGGCCTCTGGAACGCTTCGAGTGGGACAAGATTACTGATGCCTAGCTCATTCATGCGCAACGTAGGAAACGATCGAGCTCGAGAACGCTCCCGGAGAGATAAAGCGGAATGAGACCCGTCACCATAAAAACCAATCCAGCTAAGACGATGCCCACAAAATCTAGCAATTTTGCTTGCGCCGTGCTTTGGCAAGTTTGGCTTCAAAAGGGGAGAACCGTTTGAGGGAACAACGCATATGGTGTCTGATTTTGCATAGCATCCAGGAATCTATCGTATGAGTGTTTAGGATGAGCCACTTCGTTCGCAAGCCATTCTTCCCCCTGACCCCTCCATGCAACACGCCTTCTTTCGTAAATTTCGGCATTTCGAAACCCCGAACACGCAGTAATCGTTTTATTTTCGAAAAAAAAAACCAACCAACATTCCTCTATCACCCCTTCACTTTCCGTTCGGGACAACAATGTCCAAAGCCAAGATCCTAAATAAAATCGTGTGTAGCAATTGTGTCATTACACACAGCAACTTCGAGGGTCTTCAAAGACATGGAGTGCTTACACTGACATCTTCTTTTATGAAATTTTTGTTGAGCTGATTGCTGAACAACTAATCTAAAGAAGAACAACTATCCCAGATAGAAAACCATAACACGGAAGAAAGGTGGACTACATATCCACTTGTTATCCCCAAATAATCAGTAAAGTGCACCATGGCTAGAATCATGAGTAAAAACGGAACCGAAATGGAAACGGCCAAGAAACAACTGCGCAGAGCAGACGACAGCAAAGCAGGCGAATGGCAAACGGAAGAGCCATTGTGACGGCGCCGCCGCCATCTCGCTCAGTCGTGGGGCTCGAAATAGCTGCAAGTGGGGAGAGACGGCCGACACCGGGCGACGAAGAGTGCAGTGGCAGACGGCGGCCGCCAGACGCTGCAGCGATCATTCCGGAGAGTCGTTTTAGAGATGAAAGCCGTTCGAGGACGACCGCCGCGAAGAGAGTGCACTCATTGCCCCCGACGAGGGCGAATTCTTCACAGGGACGGTTGAATTTGCAGAAATCCTGCGCTCCAACAACAACGACATCAAGTCAGCTGAGCTGGGTTTTCCGAAATCAATATTTTTCACTTGAGATTGCTAGGTTTCGATGGAAAACTTCGCACTCATGCCTCAATGAGGGGTGGAACCAGCTCGAAACTCTGGTCCACGGTTGAAACCAGTCACAGTTCACATAGTGTTGGTGTAACTGCGTTTGGTAAGGATGACTACCCAAACGTGATCTGATAAGGCTACAAACTCGGAAAAAAGACAAAGGAATCATCAAGACAGTGGCATGGCCTGATCACAGCTCGTTTTACGTTTCAATCATGTGAATAGGCAACAAGCAACTGCGTATGGGAAGGAACGATTCGTGATACCCGATACTTGGCACTTGGGCAATTTCAACGTTGGGAATTGAACGCCAAGATCTCGTGCGGGAAATGAAAAGCACATGACTCAATCAAAGAAATCACAACAAACCTAAAATGCGGTAGTATCACAAAGAAAATTCTGATCAAGACAATAGTACCGAACAAAGATAGGGATTAGGAACAGGACAAGCCGAGAAGGACCAAACGGCTTAACCCAGAAAAAGACAAAAACAGGACAGCAGAGAAATCATCCATGAAACACCACGACTACACGACGGGGGAACAAGCATTGGCATAGTGCCCACAGCACTATCGCCTCTGCATCGTTGGCATGGCAGGGAATGTGCGGGAGCTGCCCGCCACGACTGACGGGGGAGGGGACGGCGCCACGTCGACGCATTGCGAAACGCACATGACTAATCGCTGCAACCATTCGGCCTTCCAATGGGTTTCTGCTGTTCTCGAGGGATCCCAAGAGTACTGGCAATTAGCACAGGGGAGGGTAAGGGGGTATCTTTGGAATTTTTGAAACCTTGTGGAACAAATGTTTCATGCAAAATCTACCAAACCGTGTGCAGTACTCATGTTTCTCTCCTACTCAAAAACATCCAATTTCAAAAAGAATTAGTAGATATCTGCTCTATCTATTGAAACCATTTGAGTTCCGTAGTATTCGTATTCGGTTTGTCTCAGCAAGAAGATTGGGAACGTTGTAACGCTACGAAACATTTTTTTGCACTCCGCACGTTGGGCAGCTACTAGCAGCCGAGCTGCTTGAGAACCAAAATGACCAGTTGTGCTGATGTACGGGAGGATCTGGCTACATACTGATAGAATCGGTTCGAAATTTGGAGTACAGAACCGAGTCCCTGGTAGAAAACCGATCAATATGTGGCTTAACCATTATCTGGCAGTCTAGCGTTAATCATGTCGCAAACTCTGAACTCACATTCAGTCTAGTGAGGGCGCGGAACAAATTTTTGGAAAATAAGTTTTTTTTTGCATAAATTGTAGATGTTTATATCACCGAAGCAGGGTTCTAATAATCTTACGGGGAATGGTTAGCCGCAACCCTAGCTCTAGCCATAAGCCTCGTCGTTAGTTAGATGTCATAGGTGTGGGATTCTCGTATTTCCAGCTAGACACGTGAAGGGCGATTACGCAAGAAAACTGAATATCAAAACATGATCCTCGTACAAAGAAAAACCAATTTTTTCCAACACGATGGAATATTCACCCAGTAGGAGCCGTTAAAATCTGGACCCTAGTGTTATAGCGCCTAGGTAAGATCTGGAACTATAACAACTTATAATCAAGTACCGGAGCCATCACGACAGCTCTCTTGAAAACTCTTCCTTACGCAGAATTCTGATCAGTCGTTATCAAAACGTGAAGCCTCTGACAGTGGCAAACAGAAACGTTAATCGAACTAGAGTTCGGTGGCGATTTTTGTGCGACAAACTTGTTTTAAATGATGATTTGTAAGAAGAGCGGACCGGTAAGAGTAGGAAACAACAGACATTACATTTCACTATCAGTCATCAGGCTAGAAAGTAAACAACACTGTGTTTCTAGTCTCTGTGGCATATGTTGCACGGAACCCCACTCCGTTCGTGAGAACCTGCAAGAAAATGTAAGCATCGAGTAAAACTGTCCCCGCGAGAGCTCAGGGGCCGTAAGGTATGCTCCCCCGAACAGGGATGGGTCCCCTTCCCGGTAAGGTACGCTCTCGGGGAGAGCTTTCGGGGAGAGGCCACGCCCACTGGTTCGAGGGGAGAACTTCCCGAACGACGCGCGAT
>UZAF01016097.1:119874-146659 GCA_900617895.1 Haemonchus placei | reverse complement strand
CATTGATTTTGGGAGCTTTTCAAGCCTAAATACAAGATTTGGCAACTTGCCAACATTTAAAGGCCATCAAGACTCTGTATGTCTGACTCCCCTGGGACGACCCGCGAGCATACCTTAAGGCTGCTTTCGGCGACGTCATTCTCGGGAGATTCGAATCGGGGCGTCCCAGCCCCGAACAGGAGAGCATACCTTACGGCCCCAGAATGACACGTCGCACATGGGAATCCGCCACGACGGGTGCCACGACGGTGTTCTTATTCCTGTCTGTCTGAGTGATCAGCTCACGGTATCACACAAGTAAATTCAATTTGGACTGAATCCTACAGCACGGCGTTACTACGGTGGTGGCAGTACGAGGGCTTTTCGGTATAGTACCTATAGAAAGATGACACAGTGAATGGGGAAATGGCCGGAAGGCGGAAGGGTGATAAAAGGATCCTGTAATTAACCTGCTTACTGTATCAGTAAATGTTGGAGACCGAGCGCGTGACACTGCAAAACCACGGGTCTTATCGCAACACGACCGCTCCGTCACGTCACTTTACAAGTGATTGTACCTTTACAACTACATCTAGTCATCGGTAAAACAGCAGACTGCTTTCCCAGGTAATCCGAGTTGTACCGTAGGGAGCTCGTTGCCAACTAGCGTCTTGGAATTCTGCACTTTTGGCCGCGTTAGCATACGTGTAACTCAACGCTGAACAAATATACGGCGCTAAAGAAAGTTCACAGTTCGAATAAGCGCCACTTTGGGGCAGCAGTCAAAAATTGGAAATTCCTGAACAAAGGAACTCGCTGAAGTGTTATCCTAATCTTACTTTTAAAAGGATAGAAGAACAAGATATCGTCGTTGTGTTCAACTTCAATCTCAACAAACATACGCTCAAACATTGGTTTCCATAGTAATTGCTTTTATCGTGGTTTTGCTCCAAACTTCAGTACCTGAGTATTGCTAATTTCTCTTGTGGTAGTAGTGGCTGGGACAACTCCCACTTCTGTTACCAGTTCATATGTTTTTGTTCTTTGGTTCCCACTGAGTTAAGACCGCGATGAAGCATGTCCCTACCCCAGACCATTCAAATTTAAGCCTCACAGCACAGTTCTGCTGTAACAGTTATCCCTTTTTCTGACTTGCTAGAAAGGTTGGCAGGCCAATAGTTTGAAAGGCTGGCATTTTGGTTTGAAGTCCCTTGCTTCCGCAATCCTTGCTATCCACAACCGTCAGAAGTAAAGCCTAATCGCCAACCTTTTTTTATAACTTATCCATCGAACCCATACAAACAAACAATTATGTAAATAAATGAACCGAAACATGCTATTTAATAGTTCGGACAATATTCTTGCGTTCATTCGACGATTTTGTAGCACTTTGCAGCTCTAGAATTACCGGCTCAGGCGAGTGCAACGTACTAATTGCAAAAAATAGTTTGGTCTCTTTCCATACAAACATTTGTAAGCACCCATGACTGTACATATCCTTTGTGACAAAGGGTGAATGAGCGGTTTGCACTATAGAGACAGACCAGCCACATTGTTAGAGATGATTCACTACTAACGAGCGGGCTTTACACTGAATCAACAAAGGTTTGCTCATGATAAGGGTATAAATGTGATAGTCCATAAGAAGCAAAATAGAATGAGTAGCAAGGACGATAGAGAGGTACAAAGGACTTGTGAAGGGGTTCCTGTGAGATCTAAGCCGCGCAAGCTTCCCAAAAGGGTACAGATGGACATGACGGAAGGGGAAACGTCATAGCAACACATGGCGGCAGTTGTTGTTGAGAGCAGTGATCGTGGCCAACCAATGCGCACCGATGGGTAAAGAAAACATCAAGACAACTGCCTGCGATGTACATGACCGGTCTCGGCGCATCGGTCACAATCAAATTCGCTCTACAGTAATCCTAATTTGCAAATCTAAAAATGATCTCTGAACAGCACGCGCTAATGGCCTTGTGATCGCTGGGGTGGTCGGTCGGCTGTAGCCGATCAGCTGCGCTGCTACGACTCAAGTCGGGAGATAGAGACCTTATCATCATCTCACTCTAATCTCTGTACCACAAAAAACAGTGTTTATCGGCACAACGTTGGCTTTTGAGGCCAGAAAACAATGACTGAACATCGCCCAGCGTAAAAACCACATTGGAAATGATTGAGAAGCAAAAACATAAGGAAGTGAGTGAAGAAACGAGCGGTGATGTGAACTGCATGATTGTGAAGAGCAATAGCAAGGAAAACGTACGAAGTCAGGTGATACCATGAAAAGGGAGTGGAGCTGATGGACTTTGTGCGCTCCTGCGTTTCTGCTGTTGCCCTTCAAAGAGCCTAGGATCTACGCTACAGGTATCTCAGAGTAAGCTCTAGATATACATTTAGTGGGATCGCCAGTAACTAGCACGAGCCCCACCACGCAGCGAAACACGCTGTTCACGGTCAAGCTGTTAGCTGTCAGTGCGATGACGCTGATGGAAGAAAAACGGAAGGCGGGATGCGAAGATATGGCGAGACGGCGCAAAATGGAGCAAGGCCGAACGAATGAGCAGTGTTGGTTTCCCAGCCAACGCCTTTTCTGAGTAGTAGTTCTAACATCGCGCGGTACGTATGTAGGGCTTGTTCAAGAGAAATTCAATTTCAAGTGACACAGCAGGCTGTCGAGCCATGAGGGTGGCCCTCCGAACCTGATCGCTACTAATGATTCTAGCTTTGCGCCTAACACTGTAGGTCGTGGAAGCGGCCCAAACATGGCCGAGTGACGTGCGTTGGCTGCGATTGGGTCTCACAAAATTGTATGAACTCGTCTTGACGGCGAAGTAAAAAAGCAGAATTGGATAACGGAAATGGGAAGGTTGAATCAACCTGTTGTTGTGCTTCAATTGATCTAATCCCTTGGAGTGGCTTCATTCAGCATGTTGCCTTTGTTTGTTTGTGCCCTTCTGGACGTCTTGAGTGATCAAAAAACATTCCATCGCTTCGACAATGCAAAATATGTGTATGGACAAGCAAGGTGTGGAGACGATGCTCTCTACCAAAAGCATAGCTACGGTCTCATTCGAAGCTTTTTTCGATCTGGGTAATCTCCCCTTATTGAATTTGTTCCGAATGAAGTTGATATCATGAACACGCGTGTTTTTTAAAAGCCGTACAGCGACTACTGCACCTCCCACAAAATAGTTGTAACTGTTATGGAGAGAGTTGCAATGACACAAACATCGTGGCTGCGACCGCGGTAGCACTGCCTTTTTTCTTGCCATTAAATCACCTTGGGAACAATGTTTCTGAGCATTTCTTAAGAGTGGCAATCTACACTTCTTAATAACGAACACTGCGAAAAAACTGATGAAAAGGTAGCCATTGCCAGCAACTACCAGTTGTCCCCAAAGACAGTTCGCAACTCACCACTTGTAGGGTGAGGGAGTCTTTGTTCCAAACTAGCCGGCAGCGTTTTTTTAGATATCTCTCTGCTTCCACTGCTTTGCATTTACAGTGATAATATAAATCATTAACGAATAGTATTTGAGAGCAGTTTAAAGGAACTAGGTGAGATATGACTGGGTGGAGAGCTGGGAAATTGTTGGAAAAGTTTGAAGGGCACAGATTCAGCGTGGGAAACAAAAATTTCAAAAAGGTACTTGAGACAGCGAAGTCGAGCATAGCCGAATCTTGCAAATAAACGAATATAATCATTTTCAAGCTGAGGCGTCAGAAGCAGCCAAGCCGGTTGCGGAGAACTGAATCCAGCTATCAGATCGCGCCTCTTTAACGATGTTATAACAACGAAGGAAGGGTTGACGCGATAGCATAAAAGCAACAGCATAAAAGCAACACAGTGTGAAAGCGTGTTTTCATCTGGGTAAGAAAGAGAAGACTCCTTCTTTTGGACACGTAGGTAAGAGCCTTATAGAATGGTAATGCACTTTAAGAAAATATTCTAGGGGGCGCCAGCGTTAAGAGCTCATAGATATCGTGGTACTGATGGACTATTAATGAAGCATGACCTGTTTCTGAACAAACTCCAGGGATTGAACCCGTGACGGATGAAGGGAGTAGTTCTTCATAAAGAAGGAGAAAAACCTTGGCCCTTGTATCACGATTTCTGAGAAATACACAGCAAAAACGTAGAGAAATCGAAAGAAATAAGCGCGGCTGTGAAGGCCGTTGTCCGGCAAAAACCGGTTCCCAGGTGAGACGGGAGACGCAGGCGATGAAGGCCGTGCCGAAGGCAGAAAACGATACGGCCTGTACGCCGACACACGCGCTTGTACTCATCTATACGGCCATTGCGATAACAACAAAAGGCCATGCTCGTCATAGAAAAACAGAGACAAGGAATCGGCTGAAAGGCAGCGATGAAAACCCACTTCAATCCGATCTAATTACTTCTGCTGCTATAGCAAGGACAGGTGATAACGCTAGCACACGACAGCACCACAACGTACATCTATTACCATGGCTATTTAAAAGACTTACCTCTCAGGAAAGGGGACTCGAACAGCGAATACCAATCCGTCCACAATCCCAAGACTAACTTAAACCGCCGATCTTTGCTGGCTGTAAGCGAAAAGAGAAAAGTGCGTGAAAGACGTCGCTGTCTCGATGACCTTCACTTCGTCAAAGCGCTCCGAAAATGTCCCGAGAGCACAGTTGATCGGTAAGTCGGACGAGAAGGAGTGTCTTGACGACGCCAGTGAGACATGCCGAAAGCACTTTGATGGCAGTTGATAGCCATTCTCTTTCAATGGAAAGGGGCTAAAAGAGAGGAGTATGAGTCACCGACTCATCAAAATGCATTAACTGCGAGCAAGCTGATCTTAAGAAACGCCAGCTGGCACATGAATTTCAATTCAACGACACACTTCGCAATTACACACATAAAAACGAAAGAATGGACCAACAACTGGTTGGAGTGATTGGCCGTTCCGGAGCGTAATGGCCGTTAGAAAGGGCTAAGAGAAGTAACTGGAGCTGATTGTGTGTTGAAAACGGCAATCAGAAGTTCAGCTCAAGGTCGAACACACAAATGTCTTCAATAGAAATTCGAGTTTTACAATGAAGAAGTTATTCAGAAGCCATGACGATGAAACATGTGTTCTTCAGGCTTACCTCTGTGCGTCAAGTAGGAATGTCAGTTGACTTAAAAATGAAGAAAGTATCAGCCCAGGAGGTCACGGAGAGGGAATATTCCCAGCACGCCAAACGTCAAAGTAATATTTGCTTACTGCCAACGGGGAAGTGTCCATAACACGAAACGTGTTGTAATAGTTACGCAACGTTACTGGCAAAGCAAAGGGCAAGTGGGTTCTGGTCATTTTCCCCCCGAATTTCGAAATTCTTTTCGAAAGTATATTGACAGATGCACTTTTAGAGCAAGTGCCCTTTTGCATTTGCAGAATTCGCCGTGGTCGTTCGATTTTCTCCCTCGAAAGCTGGGAGCGTGTGATGTAGGCAAAAGTGCACGCGATCTCTGAAATTGCCCCCGAACAAGAACAAAGAGTGCTTCTCCATTGCATCATACTTGTCTCCCAGATGGTAATGTTATTGTTTACATCGACTGGCGTCATTATAAAGACGAAACGACTTTGCAGTTCGGAAACTACTCTCGACTTTGCAGTTCGGAAACTACTCACTTTCCCATGCTGACACACCCGTCAAGCGCACTAATTAAAAGTACATATTCTTGGGATACCCGTAGTCAAAAAATGGGCTACATGAAGGTAACATGAGCAGGCGAAATATCCTACTTCAGCGCAAAAAATGTGAGGATACTCAGGACCCGCTGCAGTAGATCCTCACAAAACTGCATCTTCATTGCTCTAATATTCAACAGAACGCCACGAGCATCGTAGCAAAATGCCGAAAACAGTCCCATTTGACTGGACAGTGAAGTGACGCTTACGTATTGTCCAGCTCAGCGAAACAGCCCATCAAAGTAAACGCTTTGAAGTGAAAGAAAAGGAACAGAAAGTGTGTTCTCGTGGGAATTTTGTGGGTGTGGTGCAGTAGGTATGAAATCGTTGCGTCGCGGCGAGAGAGAAGTCGCGCGCGAAGGAATAGCAGGATGCAGCAGCGGGTAAGAAATACAGGAACAAAAGAACTATCAGTCATGCCAAGCAATAATCACATGGCGATCGAGCTGTATGAAGAACGCTAGAGCCGTAATAACGGCGAAATGAAGTCCGCGACAGCCGCGTGCGGCGAATCGATTACACAAAACCGTTCCTACTGCCCGTCTCCCGGATTTTGTACATTTTATTTTGTACATGCTGCGCCCTGAAAGTTTCGAAGAACGTCCCTCCAAAGGTACGTTGCATGTTGTGCATATTCTATTCTTAACATTCACTGGAAGAGATTCTCTGAACTAGATTTTGGGACAGAGTTAACTCACTGACGACAACAGCGTCGGAGAAAAGAATGGCGAGGGACCGGCGCTTTTCTTCAACCTACGATTGCAGCCCACTTGTGGACTTTATAGTTGAACTTGACCATTTTTTGAGTCCCTTTGCGAATTTCTGTTCTTTTACGGCAACACTTGGTGGTCATTCAGTCATCAGCTCGATCACGTCCAGAAAGCGTTTTGAGGAGCTTTTATGGAGTTTGCTTTCGGTCGATAACACTGAAGATGGCAAAAAGGCGGTCGCATTCTCGAAATATCTCAGTTTTATAAGTTTTCAATGAATTATGCATGAAATACTAGCTAATGTCGGGAAAAACGTTTGCATATTTTTAGAGGAACAATTACTCCAAGCGAAAATTTCTTCAAGAGAAGGTATGATGATCAAATTGATTATTCCGGAAATAAATGATTTTCTGTGACCATGCAGTGCATAGCTCCACTCAGTCCCGATTTAATGACCCGAGAAAAAGGTTAAAAACGGAAATAGTCGGATAAAATTTGAGAAAACATCCCCACATGTGGACCACACGGCCCCACGGGGCCGGCCAAAGTGGAGCCCACATGTGGATCACATAGTAGTCAACGTGCTAACACCCTCAAAAACTATCTTATCGTCCCATTATGGACCTGCAACCTCTATTTCTAAGGAAAAGCTCACATTTGGTCTTTGCTGGAATATAGGTACCCAAGTTGGGCTTTGACAATGTAACTGAAAAGCGCAGTAGAAAGCGATTCATCCCATTTTATCGATAAGAACTCTTCTCCAACCAAAAAGGAAAGCAAAATGATTGACAGAACCAGTAGCCTACTCGGTTCTTGCTAGAGTGGAGGAGCACCCAGCAAAGGGAGCTTGGCGCTTTTTTTTTCAGATTTGGAGACCAGTACTGATTTCGGATCTACGATTTTTTTTTTGATTTTGCATCGTTTCAGTCTCCACGCAATGATCCAGTCAATCGATTGTAAAATAACGGAAAGAAACGGATTACTTCGAGAGTTAGCCAGATCGGATCGTAATCGAAAACCAGCTGGCACCAGAACCTTCGACAACATAACATATCAGTCGTAGGATACAGCTGGAATAGGGGAAAGCGCTTGACTACGAAGTGAACCTAGTCTAAATGGTGATTTCAGGAAAATATGCGTACGCCTGTCCTCCAGGGACGTAGTTGTTCCAGAAGATACATAAATCATTCCATTTTGATCCTTTCTTATTAGTGAAACTATGACTGCCGTAAGCAACATGGAAGTTGAGTGATCAATCGGGAGTGGATCAGTGTATGCCCGTTGAAAGGTAAAACGATGTTCCCATGAAAATAATGAGCATTCAAGTTAAAGTTCGGGCGAAGGTAGGAGTCAAGAAAAATTGAAAAAAGAAGGAAGGAGAAAGATCAAGTATCCACGAACTCCTCTTTCACATTCGGTACGTGTCGTTTTGTCTGCTTAGATTACTGTAATCATAACCACATTGAATAAACCGACGCTGACCACACCGCATACTCGAGTTCCTTTCCAACTTGTGTTCATGATTATGCAGATACACGAGGTCCGAGTAAACGCAGAAGATCGTCGGAGCGCGTACCGCGAGATTAGGGCGCGACATCGCCCATGTTTCCGAATCGTAGCGTAGCTTCCTACTCCTACTGACTGAGTTAGTGACTCACGTTACTTTTCACGCAGGTCCACCCCTTGCTATCATGAACTTGCACGATACCGCCCACACTCAAACTAGGTTGCATCGTGCACGGCAACCTACATAGTTTAGACCTGCCGTCGACAGCGGCAAATTCGATCCAGTTCAGGCGGGCCGACCTCGCGCAGCCAACAGATGTTTTCATTAGGTGGGGAGGACGTTGAGGGAACTCGATGTAGACCACTTGATATTGTGTTCTATAGTTTTTCCCATTCCATGCGAAGTGTTGTAGGATGCCCTTTTCGCACGCTACCCTCGCTGATGAGTGGGTCATTTCAAGTGTGGGGAAAGACTGCGTAGTAATTGAATTGCCATAGGATTAGAAATGCATACTGACGGGGATGATCAATTGGATCGATCGGCGTCACCAACCGTTGCGATGCTAAGCGCACGGCTCCTTCTTACGACATCCCTCGTTCCCATAGCAGTTTTACTTTTAATGCTTGAAATCCCTACTTAAGGTGCATGAGTGGTGAAGGAAACGTTCTCCGATTTTTCAAAAAATAAGGTTCCTCAAAAGTGGGGCAAATAGAGGTTATGCGAGATTACCATGACGGAAATGGCATTGAATGAGTATTCAGACGAGATTTCAGTTGTTGCAATAGCGCAAAGAACTGACTACACCGAGCCAAAGCTGTCCAGACTGGCCTTTCTCTGTCGTTATGGGTCATGTCGAGTTGTTTGAACTTCCTACATGGGTTCCCTTGTGAATGATGCTGCCTCTACAGTGCCGTTGAAACCCATCTGCGCATACACACGGGGCAACCTTTGAGCCTTTATAACGACCTATCTGAGCCGTTGTCCGACCTGATAGCGCCACATATGGTATACGGGGGACCGCAGATTGATTGTGGAAGAGCCACTTGTATCCCATAAACCATTTGTATCGTAAGCTGTCCCTTTTAGAGATATTTAAATAAGTTCACACGGGTTACATGGATCGAATCGTTGAAACATTTCACCAACTTCATTCACAGTGATGGGATTTATAAAAGAAATCACAGGAGTCGAAATAGCATGAAAATTGGATTTAGAGTGATCAGCAGTAAAAAGGCAGCAAGCACGATCTGAAGTTTTTAGCATAAGGAAGATGTGACTGAATGAAAGGAAAAGGAAAGAGTGTCCCTGCAGACAGTAGAGTGAAGCACTTGACGCGTGCGCAGCGGATTAGTCGCCACCCATCGAGAAGGTTGACCTCGTGGCCAACGGTCTCGCTTTCGCTATGTTCGCTTCCTTTCGGAAAAAGGGTTGGCCTGAACAGTTTCACCGCGGAATACGGTTTGATCATCTGAGTTAAGCGACATGCAGCTTAATTCCCTTTTCATGCTTATTTTAAGTTTTGGAATTTTTCTTGTGTTTGGTTGGTTTACTAGCGTCCTAAGCGATGAGGTACACTTCCATTATGATATAACTATGGTTATGCCCTTATAGTCATCATATTTGTCCTAACTTCCGCAATTTTCAGAAATTAGCTTGTGTGAAGCCTTGATCAAAAGATGGCTTCCTTCGTGCTTCGTTAATTTTGGCTGACTCGATTTCAACTATTGTTGTCCGTATGTTTTGTCAAACTAATCGATTGTATGTAATGATCTGTTGAATAATGTGAAGGCCTTAGGAACATTTTGTAGCACTCCAACCCGTCACAAAATCGTGGTCTGTGATCCTATATGCGGCATGGGGCGGAGGTGGTGTGGTGGTATAAGGCGCACTATATCACACACACACGGTCAGGGAATCGAATCTCGGATCAATATCCGCCTAAGCCAACCGAGCCTTCCATTCCTCCGGGGTCGGTTAGTTGGTCCCAGACTCATTTGGGAGGAAAAAAAAGCACTGACCTGCACATCGGTCACCGCAAGTCATTGTATAGACTACATACGTATCCATACGCCACTACGATTCTGAATGGAAGTCGAATGCATGGTCGCATCCCTCGGACGGGATTGATTACTGCCCCAAGACTTTATCCTTTCATGTGGGATAGGACATTTCGAATACACGTGACTCCGTGACAGACATGATTCCGACTGAATGGCTATTTCGCCTTCAGTTCGCTACTTCATAAACGCCAGTGGGAAATTTAGAGGAACGAGCGTGACATCGATCGAAGTCAAGGTAATCCACCGGGTACGAGATGAGTGCTGTCGGCTGTGCACATGTTTTCCATCCATTTCACTGTTATGTTTGATCAATTGCTGACAGCGGATTGCTCTCGACTGCACTAAGCAACGCTTAAATGTGACCTCTCCTACGTGCTACTGAAGTGCATGGGAAGATCCCATACTTTCGTTCCATTCACTATGCAATGCCTACTCGCAAAGCCCAAAAATATTAATTGATCTATATACTCTACATAATAGGCCAGCTGCAATTTGTTTGGCAAACCGAAGACCTCCGATGAATTTCGGCGAAACATTTGTCAGACAAATGGGATTTGGCGCATCGCCATCCATCTCTGTCGTCTGCCGTCCGCCAGAAAAAAAGATATGCTCTCAGCACTGGCGACGAGCCAGCGTCACTCTTCGGCGCTGAATTCGACACGTCAACCTTTCGCGAGTAGGGTTGATATGAGTGAAAGGTAACCCTGGACAAAAACCAGAATTCAGGAGCATTCTGAGCGGCCATAGAGCGGCACTTGGCACTACATCACTAATGTATACGTGGATGTGGGCAAAAGTTCAACCGAAATTCTGTACTACCTGTGTTCTCGAATAAAAAAGTCCAAAATTAGTACAAGAGATGTCAGTATGTACAGATGACGGTATGAGGGCATTGATGGTTGGTGATAGAAAAATAGAACAACTAGCAAGGAGCGTTAGGGAAAAATGGACCCCTGCACTTAAATGTTTTACGGAAATGAATAGTGACATAGAGTAACGAGAGATGGTAAGGACCGATAAGAGGTGCTAAAAGTGAGCGAGCTGACGGATCAGTTGCACCTTTTTCTTTGCAGAAAAAGTCTCCATTGGAAAAGAAAATGGGAAAGTGTGAAAGTTGGTCAAGAAATCGTCCACTCGTTTCTGCTGTAAAGGAGAACGTTAACGGTTACCTGGGCATTCTTCGACTTTCGGATCAAGCAATTAGTCAAAAAAGATATGTAAGTAGGATGATTAACGAACACCAAGGCAACGGCTTTTCGTAGACGGACATAGGTTACTCAACAGTCATTGGGAAAAGTTGCACAACTAGCACTGAAAGAAAGACGGAAGATAGTAATGCTTGGTTTCGAATGACGAATAAGCAGGCTTCTTTCGAACACGACGATATCGTTTCTCCCCCTTCGTTTTGTATCATTTAGCTCGCGATTTTGGTATGGGAGCACCAGTAAGTCGAAAGTCATCGTAGTTGTCTTCATTTCCTGAAACTCTTCCCAACCCCTTTTACATTGTTATACTGCAATACGAAAAAGAAGTTGAGCAATGAGACCTGTATGGTATAGAACAACCTTAGTGGTTACCGTCACAACACCAGTTCATTGCATGAGTCGTCCTCCAGTCCTTACGAAGCTCGGCGTTTTATAAGTAATTGATGGTGAAATATTTTCCTTCCATGGTTCTACCTCCAAGTTTCCTTCCCTAAGTTCTTGTTCGCCTTTGCGTTGTTCCCTTCAAGATATCGATAAGAAAACATTGATATGCATGAAAGGAAGCAGGGAGAAGCGGTTCCCTGATGAAAATATTGTCTCGCTGATTCATAGGAAAACGCCAGCGCCAGGAAGGGAGTCGTGTGAGAACTTTGTTTTGTTAACCGGGACGGTGGCACCTCTTGACCGTAACTTCGGGAAAGAAAAAGTGAATCTTTCATAGGAAACCCCTTTTATGAAGGGTTTGAGGATCAGGAAGTGAGAATAACTTCCTGATCCTCAAAAATGATTGGGGGATGAGGTTCACCTTCGATGACGCCCTTAGCCTGCTGTTCTTCTCCGTAATATGCTATACTTATGTTATCACAAATGGTGAGGTGAAAAGTGGGTAGATTCAGCCGTGGAACTCTCTAACTCTTCTCCATGCTTTCCAAGAGCAAGAGGACATAAAGCATGGATTTTGACAGCAAGTCAAATAAATGTCTACCCCCAGATATCCTCTGACCTCATCACGAGAGGAATGCGCTCTGATCGATAAGACTGAAGAAGGGAATCTACAATTTCTTAGTGATTTCAAAACTGAAAAATGTGGAGTGCCGGCTTTTAGTGATGAAGTTTTGAAACAACACTAAATCAACAAAAAGCTAGAAAGACATTTTCTTCTATCAGCTAAAATAAATAATAATAAAAATAAAAGTAAATCGAAGCTAATTTTTCCTATAAAAAACACTTCAATATGGAAGGATTACGAAAACAGAACTTCAATATGTTTGTTTGCTGGAAAATCGAGCATCGAAGAAGTTACGTAATGATTACATTCGATATGGAAACTGATGAGAGTAAGATCCGCTTTAAGAAGAAATTGAAATGTAATTATCCGCTGTGAGGGCGGAAGAACACGGAGCTGCAATATTGCTCATTCGACTGGTCTTTTACCCCGCTCATTTCATAGCCTTTACTCTGTGTAGCAAGTAAATCTCAAAGGAACCATCGACTCAGGCTGTTCACAACATTGACAAAATAGTAAAACTAAAAATGTGGAGATCATCATTGCTGACTGTGAACTCATTAGTAGAGTAGATGCAACCTCATTGAAAAATTTTAGAAGTTTAGAAATGACATAATATTAGGTGAAAGTAAGAATTCATCAAGGTAGCAGGACTATTCTCATCAATAAAATTAACAAAAAAGGAAATAAATGAAGAATGAAGAAAAGAATGAATAGAGGAAGGACCGACAGCGGGGAGATTTGTCCGAAGAGGGAGGGCGGGGAGATTAGAGCAAATATGGCATGACAAGGTACCACACATCAGTAGCCTTTAGAGTCTCGAAAATGGCGATTGATAAAGACGAAAAGAAGTGAACTACGAATAATACAGCGAAGATTCCTGAGAACTGTTCCAAGCTAAGCGCTAGATTCCTTGTGGAAATGAGGGCAACATGAGGGCAAAGTGTGGTCACCGTGCACCCTCACGTCCGTAACTATTTTGGGACATTCTTTTCCGAACAGAACTGTACAGCTAGTATTCGAAACGGCTGAAATTTTGGCTTACTTTCATTTGTAATGGAATGAGAAATCCAAATATCAGAGTTAGTTCAGTTTTTACTCCGTCAATGAGTTCTTTTCATTGGAATGGTCCACTTATTACCCGTATACCAGGTACATTTTGTAGACGTATAGGATTGCCGCAGAAGATGAATCGACCGCTACATGATTCGGTTTCATCTCTGTTGGACCATGAAGACCTACAAGGAAACGAACCCGAGAACGATTACGTTAAAACGACGTTGTGTCCCAAATTCATATTTCTACACCCTAGAAATGCATTGGTATGCGCCGGCATTCTTTCGGGAAAAGATTTCCACATTGCGCCCTTTATGTTTCAGACTAGGGATTTCTATAAGTTGCGCATCTAAACCTTTCTGGAGCCTATCCTTTCTTTCCTGTCTGAAACTTGGAAGGTCATTCGCCCTTAATCTTTCGCTTTTACGACAAAAATATATCAATTCTGCAACATTTCGCTCTAAAGCGAGCTGTTGCCAGTTTGGAGCTAATTCTCTCCCTTCGCCAAAGAGTTCGAAAATTTAAACTCACGAATACCTAAGGAAGTAAATTAATCGTGATCTAATAGTGAAATGAAGACCGAACGAATCTTCACTGAGCAAAATAAGACAAACGAATTGATTTCATAATGTTTTAATTACATCAAAAAAAAACATGATTGGCCTTCGACTGCCATCAATGGGACCGCAAAGGTAAAAGTCAGCTGGTGTAGAAAAGTAATGTCGAGGGCAAGGAGTTTGCTGCATTCAGGGTGTACCGTACGTATCAAAAGTACACCTCACTATTTTGCCTTGTCGAGCTTGCCAGTTGATTTTGAGCTGAAACACCTTTTTTATACAAATATTCGGGTGGAAAAACCCTGGGGACACTGTTCTGCCAAAAAATTCAATAAGCTTTCACTTTTCATTTATTTTAGAAAAAAGACTTCTTTGTGACAAAAGTCTGTGGACACTATTGTATTGTATTGGTATGCTATCCAGCAACGGCGCAGAACATTTCCTCGCAGCCTTCACTCGTCCAAGTTCGTTCCATGGTCGCTCATTTTTCAATGGAGGCGGAATTTCTACGCTCCTCCCTCAGCAAAGAATTGATTTGGCCAGCAGCCAACACATTCGTTATCCCAGAAAACGCATTCGAAAAAAAGCATAAAGAGCAATGCTGAATCGCAATGGTGAGTGATGACTACAAGGACCATAACAGACTTCATTACATTGTTTGCAAATATTCCAAAAAAATTATGAGTAGCTGGGAATCTACTTTGTTTAATGAACTCGCTGGGAACCAGTTAAGACTAGCCGATATCTTCATAGCTTGAAAATAATAATTATCTGTTATCCATTTCCTTGCAAGCTTTCAACTTTTTGTGCACGCTATGGAGGACCAACAGCACATGACATTAAAAGAACTGTGTAGCAATTCACACTTACAATTAGCCTCGTAGCATAATAAATTAACAAGGATGTAATCAGCGAAGAAGGATCTGTCGCAGAGAAAAATGAAATCATCCTTCAACTTCTTACATGGGACAATCAGCAACGAGTTTTCGTAAGCATGCCTCTTGTATGTATGAGCTCTCAACAACTACATTAATTCGACACATTACACTCATAGAAGCATGCCAGCCAGGGGTGGGCCGTGGACCTGGCACAATCATAGTAATTAGTCAGTGGAGCTACACAATCACAATAATCACAAGAAAAAAACTGACCGGTGATTAGCCAAAAAGTTTTTGAACACTTGCCGAAACCCTCTTTTGCACACCTACACTACCTACTAAGGTTTGGAAGTAATATTCGTCAAAAAAGCTCAGCGACATGAATGGGACCTCAAACCAAGGTAACGATTGTATGTAGACAAGGGGAATATCTCTCTGCGGCCAAACTTCTAGTGAATTCTAGTGAATTAGTTGTATGATTATTGAAGAGATACGTGATATCACTTCCCGTGCAATGGTAGCCAGTGAGCAAAGGAGAACCACCGGAAAATCCGAAATCATCGAAAGCAATATTTGCTAAGAGCCTTTCTTCCGACAGGCGGCGTCTTTGCCGTCGAATGGTTCTCCTCGCAAATTTGCACTCCTCCGTTTCTCGCCCGCTCGCCTCTCTCAAGCATCGACAGTTCTTCGGAACCAGGCGATGGACGTCGAGCAGTAGAAGCTTATGTATAGCATGCTGGAGGAACGATCGCCTTTTCTGACGACTTTGAAAAGAGACCCCAACTTAAAAGGCAGGGAACCAGCCGAAAAGTGGGCGAAGCAATGGCTTTCACCATAGTTAGTGACACTTGAAATTGAAAACACCATTCGCGGAGTGACTTCACTTTACATTTCTCGGAAGGAACGAATCTCAGAGATGACAGCAACTAATAGGGTCATCATTAAAAAAAGATTTTAAAAAATAATAATCACATCCACACTTCGCAACTTCGCAGTGCCTAAGAAATGTATGCAGCGACTGAGCAACAGCTTACTTGGGAAGGAGGAATTTCTGATAATTGAAAGAACTAATCCGTTGATTTGAATGTTTAGATCTGAGTGCACAAATTGTTCTTTTTATTTTCCCGTTTGACCAGAGTCAATTAACTCCGAGGTTTGGTTGGTATGGGCGACTACTGATCCGGAATTCGATCACAGACCGAGCGTGTAATAAAAGCCACTTGGCACCACACCTTCGCCTCATTGAAAGCTTTTTGCCGTTAGATATATGTCTTGATCTGGTGGAGAGCGAGGGACATAAAATGTGTATATACGTCGTATAATTGAACATCGACGCACAATGTTTTCGGTATTTTTTTTAACGAAATTGAAAGAGCCAAGAACATTTCGGCGTTAATATTATTACGTTTTAGGATATATTCAAGGATCCGAATGCCAGCAAAACACTTCACAACTATGTCTTAATGAGCAGATACCTGTAGCCTCGACTGCTTTCGCTTCTTTCCTGGCTGTTGTGTTGATTAGGAGGGTCGTGGCTGAATTTGGGAGTTCCCGTTTGGGAAAATAATGGAAGAAAACAAGCAGGGATTATCAAGAGCAATAATGCGGTTGATCAGTTGAACTATGTGAAGGCGTAAAATGTAAAGGAAAAGTTGCTTATGTTGCTCCGAGCTGGTTGTCTCTGGGACTTTGCTATACTCCGGGTATCTGCAACATCGCCTCGGACGAAGATCGCACCCGCAAAGGAATTTGGCCGGTATTCGGAAACATCCAGCTGTTTTACGTTCAGAGAACAGCTATTAGCCTTCGTTGTTGTTATAGCAGCGAACATCGTGTTAACGGCACTGCTCGCCTCTTTGCCTTTTCTGAGGGAGATGGTGGTCTTTGTCCGATTAAATAGCAGCGTTCGCGGACGGCTGTGGAGCAGCATGGTACAAAGACTGCTAATTGTGCATGATTACTAACGAAGTGGAAAACTTTGTCGGAAGATGATCTTTGCTACATATATCTCCGCTGAGCCCAGAATGCTTACTTAGGTAGAGATGTAGAAACATTCCTGTTGGAGGATCTCAGTCGAAATTTTAGTTTTAAAACCTGCTATACGAAATCTTCCATGAAATCGCCGATATGACGATTTATGCAACATTCAACAGGAATGCCGTTGGGTATATATCGTGGTGTCGTGGGGCAGAACCTGTCTTTAGAGGCCCGGGATATATTCTCATTTTGACTGATTGCTATTTCATTCCTATTTCTGGATTCTTTGGTGTCGCTACATGCAATGGCATAGCAGGGATGCAGTGGCCTCGGTTAGTCGTAAGGGATCCTTCATTTTTAGGAAAAACGTTGAAAATCTTCAAAACGCTCTAATATGGCATTCGAATGCTCCATTTCAAAACATGAAACGTATTTGTGTGTAGCTAAGAGGGTTCACTAAACCTAATGTAAAAAATGAACCTCCATTGCTTCAAACAGCGTCCTGCCCACTGACTGCTTCCCAAAATTCAGTGACAAAATGCAGTTCTGCAAAATGGGTTGAAAGAACAACCGCGAACTGAAGGAACAATTAGAAAACCCTAAGCGAACAAACAGCGAAAGCGCAAGTTGAACTTAGTGGCCTCAGTTTTTGTCATCTTTGTGGACCCAAGCGCTCTATACCATCAGAAAGGGCAAACGTTGAACTTGGCAAATATCCCCCAAAGAGTCGGCGAAAAATTCGCCTGCAGTATACCGTGATAGTCGCTGGAAGTCCCACCTAGTAAGAGAAAGAGGGCCAAACATGTAAGTATGCAAAGATTTGGCAAGGGAAAGGGAATCGGTACGAGCACTAGTCAACTAACTGGCATCTGGTCTTCCTTCAATATCGAAGGCACATTATATATTGTGAGGAAATAGAACGAGTGGTAACAGAAGCAGAAGCCGCCCTCCATTGATGAAATGATGGAACTCTCTCGCTACCAAACCACTTCAAGGTATATTAAGCTTGAGGTCCAATGGGAACGAGAATTGTTCCCAAAAAGAAATAGAACGTGTGATCACGGATAAGCTGCGTTGTGCAGGTTGGTGATTAGATTTATAGTTCGCTCAACATAATCTACAGTATTCGAAAGATGACAAGGTTATCAACCAGCAAGAACTTTGGGCACGAGCCTTCCAGAACTTCCAGACATTAACGCCTCATATTCAATTTGTGACACAAAGAAACATGATGCCATCAAATGGTTGGCAATGGGCAGTATGCAAAACCAGAAGCGGAGGGTGAAATGAAATTCGCAATCGGAAGGAAGATGCGGATGGCCAGCCTAGAGATGGGAGACATCAGATTTGAAAATTCCTAAAATTGCGTGAAAAGAGCTGGAAATACTTGTACATTCGAAAAAATCAGAACCATGAATACCGTCAAGGAAAAACACCATCAGATTTCTAACGGGCTTTTCCTAATTCAGCTACTATCGGAAATGTAATAACTAGAGTGATCTCGAACCTCTAACCTTCTCTCATAGATTGAGTAGATTACTGATGACTTCTTCCTAGAATTCAGGAGACTGCTACTCAAATGAGCAGTCGACATTTTCAGATTATAAATTGCGAACGCTCTTCAACCAAAGTGACGTCTAGGTAGGACGGAGCAAATAGTCAGAAAATGCAACTCAGTGAAGTACGGTAGATGAGCAGCTTGAAGCTAGCCGGGCCTGGCAACTTATTGGCAAGTCCTCAAAGCAAAACTCGCTTTGTATTGCTTAGATAAACTTGGAATTGTTTTCAACGCTTTTTCTCACCATGTTGTCATTGGCAAGGGTTGATCGGGCATTAACTGTGACTATCTCACCTGCGTTCAGCAAAACATAGAAGACATAGGTCAACATAGGTCCATTCATATGCCAGCGAATGGAGAGAGGATGTTTGCATTACTTCAAGGGCTAGAACTGCCCACAGCGAAGCTTTTTAACTGTCATTGTAGAAGGGCGAACAGTGCTTCAAGCAAATGTGTTGGGATAATTTCAGCCATTATAAGTGCTCATCATCAGATTAAACGAGCCGTAATTTGAGGGAAATCAGAGGAGAGCCAAGTGATCATAGGTCGTAGCGATGGTGTTGTTATTGGCGCTCCTGCTTGATCCTGTACCAGTTGGATGTATGGCTCAGCAAATAAAGGGAGTAGGGAAGTTGGGTAGCCGAACAAGTGGGTTGCCGTAACCATGCATCAGAAGCTCCAACCGGGGCTTAGAAGGTGGGTTTCATGGCTGCCTAGTGCTCTCGACAACAAATATGTTTTACAGTTTGTATAATTTAGTGAGATATCCTATTTCGTGGTGAACATTCACGAGAGTCGCATTCCAACAGAAGAAAATTATTTATGGAGATAGAGCAGAGTTACTTCTAAACAAAGGGAAATGGGAAATGGTAGAAGCTGAAAAAGATGGAAGATAGTGAATCTACGTAATATTTCGATTAGCTGGCAATTAACTGCGGAATCCTGATCATTGTGATTGAGAAGTTGGATGTACCAGCGGCAGGAAAATAACTACCTTCGGTGATCGCAAAAAGCCTTCAGCAGCCCATGAAGCAAAGGTCACCGCAACGACGTGAATGCTCCTCAACGGAGTGAGTGACGACGTGCGAAGGGGAGGCGAAGGCACGAAAACACCTACGACGAATATCTCGAAAAGGCGAGAGCGCAGCAGCGCGACCAGCTTGATTGATGCGCAGTGCTGGTGCCTCAAATAATCATACCTAGGGAAGAGCTAATTGTGACAAAACGGAAATTAGATGCAATAGGTGATTCCCGATATAGAATGATAACAAAAGAGCACCCTTGAAAGCCCTGTTTCATTTTGTGGACTGCCCATTGGTCAGAAAAAAGTTGAGTTCGAAAATTGAGTGATGAGATTAAAGAAGGGCTGGTGTTACAATTGAACGACGAGTAGGGATGATACTGCACCATCTTAACCAGTCATTTTTTCTTGGAAATGAGAGAAGTTCAAGTTCTTCCAGGTGTGGAAACTGAAGAAAAATGCGGATTTTGTTTTGCATCTATCACACCATCGACTTTCTGCCTTACTTTTCCATCACTAAGTTAGAAAATTCGGAATGTTGTTCATTCATTCATGCAGCATGACAGAGTTGAGGCATGCTATTCTTAACAGACCGGAAGAAGTGTTCGAATGGAGGTACTTTAATTTTATGCATGAATATGAGTGTGAGTTCTCCAACAATATTCTGTGCCTCAGTCCAAGGAAGTTATTACAAAATATCCCCCGCCTTCTAAGTTACCTTTCTACCTAATCTCTATTGCTTTAGAACTATCACATTACAGTAAGAAATGTACTGTATTCGCGAGGGTCCACATAGCAATTCCGCAGGTGATGTCTGCTCTGCTTTTTTGATTCTTATCGCCGTCGCTGTACTTCGCGTTTACCATTCTGCATCATCACCAGCATTTCTACTTCCCAGGAGGTGAATGCGATGTGCAAGAAGGCGGAGTCCTCAGCATCGAGGTGGACGATTTTAGCCGAGCAGGCGGCGCTGCGGAGCCTGTCCGTGCCATGTCAGTGCTTCACTACAATTGTGCCCGCATAAACTCCCATCGCAACCTTTGCTCAGGTGATAGGATGACGTCAACTAGGCCGATTATTGTGTGTGCTTCCCACGAGTGAGGTGGACCCCAGAAAACTGCTTGACAGTGTTCAATCCTAGCATTCACGAGGAGCGATGTGTTTGATTGCTCTCCCGGAGAGTGGCTGAATACGAGCGGCGGTCTGCATTACTTGGGGTTAGACAGCCTCGATTCTATTATGAAACTAATGACAATTGTTTTTCTCAAATGGACGATTCTGGTAGGACTTTAGCATTAATGTAAGCGTGAAAAACAAAAGGAGTTGAAGAGTAAGACGAGTTCCTCACACTGGAAACCAAAAAGTATTCATTATTGGAATGTCCTTGTAAGATGGATTAGAAAGTACTGCGCGTCTTTTTTAATTTACAACAATTATTTGCGTGCAATAGGATGTTTTACAATTGTACCTGAGGTTATTCGCTCTTCAAATGTGTATCCTGAATGAAACAAAGAGTTTGAGAAGATAAGCATGTTTCGTTGGGACTGGCCTTTGTATATGTAATATCTGTTCGAAAAAACCTTCACTCAGCCAGAAAATTTTTATGTACTTTTTTACACCACATCATATTTTTGACCAACTTCATTTGCGTTCCGCAACCGCGTTATCCGTTCCGCATCCGTTTATTCATGAAGGAGGACTCATTAGTATTCCTTTGCAATGGTCTTTGAACCTCCCCTCATACCGGCGTTCGCTGGCTGATCTGCCACACGCTCGTTAGTTCGACGACAACGCGACCAACGAACATCGCGTGTCCAATGAACCATTTGCATTTTCTTATAGTAAGACATGAAAAAGAACAAAGAGCAAATAAAAAGCACATCACATGCTACAACAAAATAGGATCGATGCTGGTTTCTTTTGCTACTGCTCCGACATCAAGCGACCAGAGATACTGTGAAGAAGTGCTGAGTTCCTCGTCGAGCTGGGAGGGTGAGCCCGGCAGCGTTTTCTGTTTAGGAAAGTCACTTCTCGTTAGCCAAAATTGAAGAATAGGTTACTCAGCATTGTGAAGGCTTTATTTTGGTAGTTAATTTTTGGCTAATCAAAACGACCAGCTTTCTCGAACGTTAAACAGCCGAATAAAAATTTGCGAACAAGCTTACAAATCGCAGACCTCATCTCCTCAACTATAGAGGTAGGAGAAGTAGTTAAGATGATAATCAGTGAGCCGGTATAGCCGGCCGATCCTCAGGGCACCAAGGGCACAACACACAACTAAGCCTAATATATGACCGGAACACCACAAAAGAGATAACAGTCAGCCAGTCTACCATGGATGGCTTTCGCGAAAGACAGAAGCGAATGGTTTGTTGCTGGTGCTCGCACATAAGTGAAGACGAACCGTATAGGTAAAGATCAAGTTACCTGGTATAAATCAGTGGTACAACACAACACAACAACAGGGTTTTTTCATGGTTAAACGGCTCCAAGCGGTCGCAATGGTCATTAAAGTGTGCCGAGAAGTCCGAATGCCTCTTTTCCTTACCTCTGTTTACTATGAAAAAGCTTTTGACAGCGTCAAAACGAATGCGGTCCTATCAGCACTGGTCGATCAATTTGCGGACCCTAACTACATGAGAACACTAACCGACTGCAGCAACCGTCGCTTCGGTGCGACGGTGAAGCTGCTAAATGGCTCAGCGACATCGAGTCAGAAATGGCAAGACAGAAATAATTGTCGGAAGCCATGCGCCATGCGCACCGATGAGTATAAGTGTGGAAAATTGCAACGGTTCATAAGATTTATTGCTCAGAATTCACGAGATCTGAAGAAACAGGAGGAGGAATTAAGACGAGAACATTTCGAGGAATTTTGAATTTCGAAGAATTTCGAAAAGGAAGGGAAAAAAGGTTGAGTTCGAGTTGAAACTATACTTGTTTGAACTCTGAAAGACATTTCTCGGTGCCCTGAACTCTACATCGAGGGAGAAACATGACCACACAATCTCAGCTCTACTGCTATGATATGATCTCCCCCCCCCCCTCCCCACTCCTCTCTCTCCCCTTGATCCCCTTGAAGTATGACTTCCACTCACACAGGTAGCAAGCAAATTGAGAAAACAAGGACTACTACACTGCAGATTAAGTTTTCCTCACAACTTTTTTCAGTGACTAACTTTTCCATGAGGTTTTCGGTGGATCATCTATTCACCCGCAACACGATGAGCTTAAAACTGATCGAGATCATGGTAGAGCGGACAGGTAATATTCAAAATTATATTGATGACATTGCAAAAAAGTTATAGACAATCTAAAGACAACTAGATGAGGAGATCAACTGTTTATCTAGAAAAGATTCTGAAATGAGAGTAGTGCTATAGAAGAAGTAAGTAGGAAATATCATTCCGAACTCGAACTCTCCATAGCTTCCGTCTGATTGGGTTACTGAATTTTCACAAAGAAAAAGCGTTGCCATGTGGAATCACCGCCGAAACAGATAACTAATCAGGTAAGAGTATGCGCCTTTCGAGGCTTTCTTAGTGTATTGTGATCGCAATGGCCGCACATTGCAAGATAACTAGGGTAAAGAAACTCTATTCATATGCGCATCAGTGGAGGTAGAGGATGAAAAAGTCATCGACAAGCGTACCATCCACTGCAGTTGCATCATTTACTGATGATATCGCATGCTTTAGCTGTGCCAAGAAAACGGAAATCTCGAGCTCCTTTTTCTTGTTCTGAGGGAGGGCCTGATTGTTCTCTCTTGCTAATTTGTTCCTTTGTCCATTTTGCACAGAGACTTCGGAGTTCATTTTGAGCGACGAATGCGGATGTTTCAAATTTCTGAAAAGTTTCAGTCGAAGTAGGAACTTCCGACTTATGCAACGCAACTTACCGTAATCAAATACATTCTCCACAGAGCCCATTTTAACGGTTCAACTCTGCTACGTTTCCGCAAAACTCGTGCTTCCTGATGGATCAAATCTACTATGAAAACGGCTGCCATATCTGCCCATACAGGAGCTCGTCCAACTAAGTCAACGTCCCACCATTTCCTCTCCTGAAAATGAATGTAAGAAAAAAAGTGGAACTCTACACATACGCACGCTTCAACACACTTTTCTCTGGCGAGAAGGTGTTTGGCACGGGAGAAATGTTCAGATCTCAGTGTTTACGTATGTATGCCACTACGAGTGCCGAAGCCGATGAGCAGGGACAGATGGTTTGTCGAAGCCATGTTCCCTCCTACGTGATAGTTTGGGTTGTAATCTGTGCCATCAGACCGATATCGCTTAACTTCACCGAGAGAATTATGAAGACCGAGGGCATCTTCATAAGGCACATTTTTGGGGTGCTGCTGAAAGTCTCGAAGATTATCTTGAAGGAACTATTCGAAGCCTCCGGAACACCTTCCTGCTCCTGAGATTTCTTGCTTGGAACACGATCAAACGCTGAGACTGAGAAAAATTCACGATTTTATCTTTGCTTCCGATCGACCTACGGATCCCTGGGACCGCGATCCAGTGGACTGATGGGTATGGTGCATACTAGAGAGAGAAGTCTGCGAAGTGAAACACGTCACAAATGCTGCTCAAGCTCGAGCCGATATTCATAAAGAAATTTTGCGTGATGCCGGAAATGAGTACTCGAAGCGTCTTCGAGCTATTATGATGTGCAGGTGACGGTTATAGTAACAGTGATAACACTAACAATACGAATTTGTTGAAGGAACTATGAGAATTTCCTAGTAATAAGCATTACCTAAAGTACCGCCTATTTTTTATTTTCGTCTTTGTTCAGTTATACTGGACATTCAATATACATTTCTTTGTCCACTGACCCTAAACCTCAGACGAGCCTCAGGGGGAGGTGAAAATGGTAGTTCGCCTGGTGTTGGGGCGAAAGAAGCCATCTTTCACTTCCTTTCAAATACGTGTCACTGTATTGCGTTTAAACATACTGCTTAACAAGTTCCACTAATTAATTTCATATACTTTACCTATATTAAATGAACGTACGTTCATTTTGTTGAAGCGATGCATTGTGAATAGTTCGCATAAATTCATTATGCATCAACACAAAACGCAGTTTCTGTAACTCAATTAAAGTGTTACCATTTTATGGCGCACCCTGTACGCATGTGCAGGAAACGCTCGAAGAGAACACCTACAAAAACGCCCAAAATCATTGAGTAAGGAGGCCATAAGTGACGCCAACAGCTACATATACAGATGCTTCTCGAATAAAGCTTATAGAGTCATAGAAACCCACCATCAAAAGTTCATCATGATAAAAAAAANAAAAAAAAGCGTTGAAAAATCTACGAGTACCTTATTGGACTGCGATGCTGGTGGCCCATACGATAAGATAGGATCGCCTTCGAAAAACCTCAAAAAGATGTGTGCACAGAAGAAGGCTAGTTTGAACAAAAAGGTTAGAACAGTAAACCATTCAATTTCCCTCTTTTCGAGACTAGTGCTATGAGATATTTTTGCCACCTTTCTCCTAACGACAACATTTTCACGAAGCTTTTCACTTTCCCACGTTAGCCTGACAATTTGAATCATGTTTTATAAGCTGTGCTACCCACACTGACGTGTGCATCACAATTAAGAAAGCTTCGAAAGAGTAATGGATTTTCTCGGTTGAGCTCCTTCCTTCCCGCATCTGGCCTATGGTCCGTGATGGAATCGAACTCTGAAATTACCTGGAAGGTACAGCACTGCATGTGAATCTCCTTCATCCCATTTGTTTATCCATCCTTTACCTTGCCCTATCCCCCGGTCTAATCTTCCCTGACTTCACGTGTGCAGAGCTCTACTGAATTTACACCTGCTCCTTTCATATTCCCCTATTCCACACCCATGCGAAGTTGACCAGACCTCTTACGATGCTTTGTCGGGTGATAAAGGCTCTCTTGATAAAAGCCAGGCAGATGCGGAATCTCCATACACATACAGTGAAATGATGAATTCATGAATGGTGAGTAATGATCATGATTCTAAAACGTTCTTGAAGAGAGTTATGAATTTTTGTGAAAAGCTCATACTACGTGAGAGCACGCCCCACCGTGGGCGCACCCTCTACTGTCTTGTGCCTAGCCCGCTAGTCAATGGAAACGAATTATGAATTTGTGTCGAAAGTACAGCAGACCTCGAGAACGCTCCGCTCACCGCGTAAAAATCTGATTTGTTTACCTATTACTCACCATTGTCCATTTTTCCCAGTGCCTCGGTTTTCTGTCAGAACTACCCATTCTGGTGCATGCCCTGCCCCTGAAGGAGAAGTTCAGCTGAGCTCATGTGTGCCCTGTTGACCTTGCTTGGCAGAAAGACTATCAGACAGACGCGGGCGCTTCGCGTGTAGCATGGTTATGGTTGGACTTGCTTACTATTAGCGGCTGATAGCAGTTCCGACCGATATCGAGAAGGTGATCTGGCTGAATAGCAACACGAATAAACAAAGAAACTTACCTGGTAACTGTGTCCTTAGAGCGACAGATGCGAATCAAAACAAAGAGCAGTTTCAGAAACTAAATTGGTGCTTGAATTGGAAAGAATCCTCACCTGTAAGCACGCTGTTGGTCCATAAATCGATCATAGAGCAGTGCACCAACCGATGTTGTCACAGTGGATTCTCCTCGGGTCATGGCTGAGACCTAATATCAAACATGTCTTAAACTTACTGTATACAATGAGTTCAAAGCTACAAATTAAATGCTAACTGCACAGTGATTGAGGGATATTGGAGTGATCTAAAACAAATTTTTGGCTACGATATTGATCAAGGAAGGAGGCGCGAAATTTAGAGATTGCCACTGCAGGTAAGTAGAAGTATCAATTGCTCATAAATTTGCCGACTAATTTGGTGGCCACAAGTCATAAAAATAGATATTAAGACGGCTCCATATCCAACTTGGTATGTAGAATACCTGTACGAGCTGTACAGCAAGTTTATAACCCCTTACGGAGAGGATTGACAGGTGAGAGCCACCCACAGCAAATTGGGAAAAGGAACCAAACACCCAGGTATTTTGCGATTACACTAAACATTGTAGAAAGTAATTACCGTGAGTTAAATCGGAGTTGTCAATATTTTTTCCACTAGAAGACATCACGTGACACGGCTATGCTATGGTGGGAGGAAGGAAAACGGCTCGAATTTATTGTTCCCACTGCATGTGGAAGTTCCAGCATCACCCGTATAACGGCTACAAGGGGAAAACGAGAAAGGATCTTTTATTGGTATATGACAGAAGGGACCTGGAGCCAGAAAAAGTAGAATAGAAGAGAGAAACGTGATACGCTGATAGTGATCCTCTCCATTTCCCTTCCAACGAAAAAAGTGCTGCCGACCGTCACGTCGTGGGTGGGGCCTGGTCGAGAACCTATCTCCTTCTTCATTACCAAATCTACTCCATTACTTTCGTGAATTCTTTCCAGGTTGCTCCGTTCACTACCGACGTGCCCATTCAAATAACGCGCCATGGTGGGGCAGTTTCCTCTGGAACTGATCTTACCAGGGAAGGATCCCAACTCGAAGTGGCCATTTGAAATAAGACCT
>UZAF01016097.1:82973-118513 GCA_900617895.1 Haemonchus placei | reverse complement strand
CGGATTTGAATTCAGCGCCCAAAAACACGTCTAGCAGTATAGGTCTTATTTCAAATGGCGACTTCGAGTTGGGGTCCTTCCCAGACTCGTCGAAGCTCCGACAGAACTCATCTTTTAGCACTCGCGGCAATCTGCTTGTGATGCGTACACGGATATTATTGTCCATACCGCTGATCCTGCTGACAGCGGATACAGAGTCAGTGGAGACCCCATTAGTGCTATGGAAATCGTGTCGTTCGGTGTCTTCTCCGCTGACACACTCAAAGACTTCTTCGGCCTTTGCTACTTTCCAGCGCATCTACTGGAAATTCCTATGCTTGTTCAGATCAGTAATCCCTCTCAGACTTTCCAGTTAGCGATACCACTTTCGAAGTAGCTTCTTTGGAAGTGATAATTCACCCCTCGGTCGTTCTCACATAACGCCCGCGGAACTCGGGAGGGGGTCCTGTGCGCCACTTACGGGTGACGTCCTAGCTGTTACACTGATTCCTCTAGACATTGTTCATAATGCGACATCAGCCGGTTTGTCAACTGGACTGACACTGGTACCGACACCATTTTTGCAATTTTTGCAAGGTATAGTTTTTGCCTCGGCACGAATCGAACTTGCACTTTCTGTGCGAGTTCGATTCCTGTTGAGGTGGAGCTGAGCCTGAAACTATATCACTTGGCTATCCTTACCTCAAGGGCATAACAACACTGAGATCAACGTAACCCTATTGATCACGTCGAACTTTGATGTCGTGATTTGTTCACGTCTTGTTGCCTTCTGTCAAATAGACAACCTCGATATCGCAAATATCACAGCAGTCCGCTGCAAGCAGAGACATTGCACCTCTATCAACCTTCGTGCACCTCATGCAAGCGTCCAACCAAAAGTAGCTCCATAGGTGAAAAATTCTGAACAGTACTTTTCCGAGCCCTCTAATGATGCTCTAGCCACCTCTTTCGTCCCATATTTGAGCTCCCCTATTTGAAGTTGCTTAATCCCTAGCCTGGGAAGTGGTTTTCGCACTGTTATTCCCAAAGCCTTGGTGGGGTGTTCGCATTCATTTGGTCGCCATGCTTCCTTGACACCAGCGTCTAATAGACATAAACATCTTTAAACGGTGCCGATCAATTGTTCAAAGAAAGTGGTCGAAGCCAAATGAATTCATTACTTTTGGTTCCCTCGAAGAGGTCCTAAGCAAGGATCAGATACAATTTTGTGACTTGAGAGGCGAGTAATAAGATTGTATCTGCTCCCTGCGTAGGTCCTTTTACAGCTGAAGCGAGCTATTATTATACTTGAACAAAAACTGAGTATTTCCAAGACTCAGCTTTCCAAACATTCTGAGAATGTTCATATTTTCCAGTGCTCCCATAAAGCAACACAGAAACGTTCATTACGTCTTTATGAATGGAGTTTCAATCTTTATCTATGTCTGGGAACCACTCTGTCTAAGGTAAGTTGTGAGTCGAACGCGCCTAACCTCTAGACCCGAGAAGGAGAATTTTGTCCGTATAAAATACCCGAACAACCTTACAGCCGATCAAGTGCTTTAGAACAGAAAAATTTCTTCCTCTAGCTAAAGATTTTACTGATTGTCAAAGCGACTTCACCTGTTATGTATTATGCTAATCAAAAGAAACATACCGACAAATCTTTCAGAATAATGGCATATCATGGGAATACGTCAAAACAAGCAAGTGCCTTTAATAGACAAGTGTATGAGCAAATAGTAAAACTTACTCGTCTGTGAAATATATGACGTGTTGCGCCAACAGCAATGACTCCGAGTAGAAGACCGAACAACGAAGTCCAGAACTATAAGTAGACATTTAACAAACTCAGTATCACTTTACTAAGAAGGTCTGGAATCAGTCAGCACACCGCCAGCAAAGTAATGTCACCGATAAACGATGCAGTCATAATTATGCAAACTTACAAGCGGCTTACAGCTTACAGCTACAGCTTAGAAAGTTCCTTAATAACAGGAAAGTTCCCATTTGGGGACATTTCAAAGAACTATGCCGCTCACAGCAAAAGTTCTAAAGATCTTTTTGTCCAAAATAGCCGAATAAAGTGCAATTTAAACGCGAATTCAGATGGACGCTTTCTAGAACCACAACTTTTCTTGGAGTCGTTTCCCTCTGAACAGGGCTGTTTTCCAGAAAGCTATAAGACTACTTCACAAAACTCTCGGTCGCAGAGCTATTTGCATCGAACATTTTTGTTGGGAGAAGTCATGGTTGTCGAAAAGGTTTCTTTAATATCTTCACTATAACAACGTTTCAGTTAAAGATGATTGGTCCTGAACTTCGCGAGCTCGTTCAAACTCTTTTTACTTCGCAGAATTTTTGCTTTCTGCCCATTACTGTACTAGTGATGAAGCGTTCAAACGAAAGCAAGATCGGCGATCTGAGCGGAATGTCCGGTTGAAGCAGTATCAATTATACGGAGCATGGGAAATGTTTCTATATTCCTCCTGAAGGCACAGCTCACGATGACTTGGAGGTACCCACTATAAGTCGAATAGCGTAAGTATTGAGCGCCCTATCTGAGCCGTTTTTTGATCTGACAGTGACACATATGCTATAAGGTGAACTACAGATTCATCCTTGAAGGATGTCTCAGAAACCATTTTGATGGTTGAGTAAACCTTTGGGGAAGATCGTAAATAAGCGGTTGTGGGCATGTGATGCACGCGCTAGCCTCCATAGCCCAACCGGAACCTCATACACTGGAACGCAAGAAAAAATTGGGTGGAGAGCTGACGGTGCTGCTGGTCTGATTGACGCTCGCAATTGAGTACACTACAGAACATTACGATTGAAGTCATTTTTCTGGCTTAACTTTCGGTACGAATTTTTAACACTTCTAGCTTAAGCTATGTAATGGGTAGTATTGTTAATCAGACGTACTATAAGATGTTTCCATGTGAATGGCCGATGGAAGGAAGTCCTCACTCTTGCCGTCCGATTACCGAGCCACGTCGCAACTACAGCAGCAAACAGTAATGATCTCATGCAGTTATCCTCGATGAAACGCAACTAAACATAAGCGTGATTCTCTCAAAAACTCGATTTCGTAGAACTCTATCTCTTAGCGGTAATAAAAAAATGGTTTACATGAATAAAAGTGGTAGAAAAGCTTCCGATCCAAATGTACACAAGATCTCTGCACTCTCGGTCGCAGTTCCCAATTATGTAGACGCCTGAAAACGCTAAATCGCTGACATCCGTTTTATCTTGTACATCCAGAAAATCATTACGTAAGATGGTAGCTTTAAAACTTATATGTGGTCCAAACAGCGATATTCCGATTTCGTTCAGCGACCAAAAAGAATAAGCAACATATAAAATTTCATGTTTAGCTCAATAAAGAGACGAGTGCGGAGGAAAGGCAGTTATAGCGGTCAAGAACTCCTATAGCTCTTTAATTTCTAAAGCGCCACTGTCGCATAGTGAAGGGATGAAACGCGACAGCCTTAGGATGCCAAGATGAAATGAGATGTGGACTTCAAAAAAAAAATAGTGGTAATGAAGAAGAGAATAGAATGAAGAAACAAAAGACGTTCATTTGAAGAAAATGTAGTACCAGCTGTTACAGCCGCCGCCAAAGCCGAAACCATGAGAAGGCTGTCACTGGCCGATTTTCCAAACGTCACACTACCAGCCATCCAACACAGAAAACCTAAAGTCGTTCCCTTAACAGATTATGCTGGTTCCTATATGGGACGATTTTTTCGTCAGCAACTATAAAGATAACTTCGAGCAGATGGAACATTAAGCTACCAACCTAGCCATAAGGCATATGCAACAGAAGCAACAAATCTTGGAAGTGAAAAGGAGACCATCCGAGATAAATTTGTCATCAGCTTTCCATTCCTACATATTCGAGATATTGCTCTTTGCTAATTTTTCCACTCACAAAAGATCACATTCTAAGTTATGTAAAAGTCGTACTTGTATTTCTTCATCTCTTCTCCCTCGCCCAACTTGAGCATGTTGTAGAACTCGACCTGTTTGCCCAGAAAAAAGCTGTCGTACAAAACTCCTGAAAATCGTTGTTTGGCATAGGCAAAGTCGAAAGGGTGAAAATAGTGACGTAAAATAGAAGGGTTTTTATATTTTCCTAAAAACAGACCCAACAAAAACACGCCGCCAGTAGAAATGAAGATGAACGTTTCAGGTATCTGCTCAAGATAGAGACGATGAAGGCCTAGGACACCGCCAACCATGAGTAAAATTCTAAAAAATTTGTTTTCGCCTGGCTCTTTCCACAATTTATCTTACGATGTTAAAGGATTGAGAAACTCAAGCATAACAGCTTTCTTATTGTTGAGGGGAGAAGTGTAGCTTTCAAACAGTCTCTGTTAATATAAAACAGTCTGCCATATACTGCTGTATCCGAATAAGTCATGGAATCTGTTTTCTGGGGTGCTAAAAAGGTTTGCCTGAGGGATTGTTTGAATGCCGGTTTCTTTTATCACACTGTCATCAAAGAGAATAAAAATGTTCTCAACAGGATTGACATTGATTGACAGATAGGATTTAAGATTGGCACTGGAATATCGCATGTATCATTTCTTACGTATCACTCCTTACAAAGGTGCACGTAGCATTCATTCGAACATCTACCATCTTTGAAATTTCCGCCAAGCATTAAAATCATCATGAACCCAACATGGGACCGCACTGTTGTGTTAGCTGAAGTCCTTTCTGCTTAGGGCACACACAAATGGGCTTGTAAAGGCAAGATTTCAAAAAGGACTATGGNGGAGTATTTCAAGCCAAATTCACTCTGATTAACAATAATGGACGTGCCACATTGGACGCAACTTTCTTAGCGGAAACCTGAGTATTGGTAAGGGGAATTATATGACAGATAGGTGTTCGAAGAAATCAAATGCAAAGAGAATGGCGGTCAGCGGGAGAAAATAGTGACAAAAATAACTGTATACAGCAGTAAGGAGCGGACCCGCAACAGCTACAGTTCAATCAACCTTCAACACATTATCTTTGCTTTTGCTATGCATCTGTTATGTCTACCGTTAAAAAGAGCGTCGTTATATGGAGCAGAAGTTTTGGTCATAAACAGTGTATTGGGCTCACATCTAATTATCTGTATCAGCCGTTGGAATGGTTTCATATTGATGCATATGGATGGTAAGTACGGACTTTCATCAGACTTCAAAGGATTCATCGGGTTTCGAAGGGTTTTTAAGAGAACGCCTATCCCATCAGGCACGCAATGTTTAGGAAGGCGGTGAGAAAACGGTAGCAGAAGTTCTGGCCTTCAGCTGCTGCGGGAGCATTCGCAGGTGCCTATGTTTCGTTACGTCTGCTCATTTGACTGGCAATCAGAGTAGAAGCGCGATCGACGAGCGCGCTTGATTCCTAACTAACCATTTGAAGAGTTGATGGCATAGGGAAGTTCACGTTGGGTGATCAAACAACGAAGTTCCGCTAGCATTGAGGGGATGGATGCAGAAGTCGTGGGGATTGCTCAGGGGAGATATCGAAAAAGAAGACAACAACTATTAACCGCTCTGTGGTAAGAGCCATAAAACTATTGTACAAATCCCCAAATGTAAGGTTCTTTTCCAAAGAGTAACGTAATAGGAAGACATTCCCCAATAGGTATGGAGAAGTTTCGAAACGACAGCAAAGGATCTGCTTACTGTTCTGACCAAGATATCCAAGGGCCTTGCTCCAAACCACACAGCACAGTATATAAGAGCTCATATGAACCATCCAAATAAGTTGGAATGGCATCATACAAAGAATAGGACGATGATAATGAGAAGCAGGGCAAAATGAGGGTAGATTGACGTTTCCAGCTTAAAAAATTTCAAATGATTCTCTCACTCATCCGCTTTTGAATAGTTAGCAAATAACATAATTTTGTCGCAACTTCTTGACTTCACAAATCGAACCGTTGTGGGAGATTGGAAGCATACAACACTACTATTGATTAGTATGATTCTGTGTTGTAAACATTCTTAACTTCGTGCTCGGTAATACGTCGACTTAGACATTTACATTATGGCTAAAAAATGGATGATCTGATTTTTTATTATCTCTATAATATTCAACATTGGGACACTGAAAGCCACAAAACCAAGATCATTCCTCCTTCATATCACAGTTCCTATCATAGGAATTTCACTCAAGATCGCTCTACAGAGAAATTCACTTGCATTCCAGACGAACTAAGCACGCAGATGAAAACCCCTTTTCTCTTACAGGGCTCACGTAATTATCAGTTTATTAAATAACAGGAGGATAACCCTTCTGAAAAAAATCAGGGTCGTCTATTTGTCAAAATACTGATCCAAACAAATATGATGCACCCACCTTGCTTTGAAAGGGTTGGCCAGCCGCACATCAGAATCGAGATCACGACCCTCGTCTGCCATGTCACCTGCTTGAAATGAGCCCACCTAACACCCCCACACCCTCGCACAACGCACGTTATGCAACGATATGATCTGCTATTAGCGTCCTGTCCTGATGAATAAACAAGATGTCTATACGATAATAACTTTGAAATCTGGTTTCACCAAGGTATAGACATACACAGTAGTTGCAAACACTTCTATCTTCAAAACAGCAGAAAGGTCTGCGTAAATGTTCATTGCACGATTCCATTCAGGGGAGGTTAATAAGGCGGCTTGCACACAAGAACTACTTCAAGATATTCGCATCCCATAAAAAAAAGGTTGACTCAGCGCCAACAGGTAACCCTCCTGGTGAACCCTGACAGAAGAGCAGAGATATTATAACAACCTACACCTACAACCCCTTCATATATAGAACAAATGGAAACTAGCCTGAGGCAACTCCTAACTGTGAATGTTTTCAGGACTCCTCTACGAAAAGTATGGCGCACTAACAACAAACTTCCCCAGTTGCTGTTGCTCCTCACATGAACAGAAGTGGCAATCTTGACGAGGTGACAAAACATCAGATATTCTGGTTGTTCATGCGTACGGCGGGATATGTCCTCAACGAAGAAAGTGACTTTTCATTAGATCATCTTGCTAAATTACCGGTTTGTAAAACCTCACATTATCACATTCTGCATTTCAACAAACAGCTCGAAAAAAGGTCATAGATCTATACGAATTGTCTCCAAATACATCGAGTAATAAATATCTGACAGACCAATGCATTACAAAAAGACAGCAGAACAACAGCACTTACCAGTGAAACGAAAAACCCCTAACAGGCAATAGAAAGTTAAAAAGACCGTCTTAATAGCCTCGCCACTAAACAATGAGAAAAGAAGAAAAGCATCTCACTCATTCAGAGAGCATCCCTTATGCGTCAAGCAAAAAAGAGGGCAGAAAACAAGTAGTGTTACTCACAGTACTACTGCACTTCCAATTTCAATATCACGCAACTTTACTGTCGACAAACACAAGCGCGCAGTTCTGTTCAGAATTGAATGAATTCCGAAATAATGTATACAATAAAGTACAAAAAGATAGAGATTTCATAAAAAATAGAGTAGTCTTCATCTAGTCGATCTTCACAGCAGCATAAATACGTCGCAAAAATGCGTATGATGCGTAGAATCCGATTGTTCCAGTAAGGAACCAGAATGTTATCGCCATAAGGGCAGAATAACTAAAATACAGCACGGTCGGCACAAAACCTTCGATGTCTAGCTTGGTAACGTAGTAGAAGATTGAATACGCCATAACTGAAATTTGAATTTTCAATTAAATTATAGGCATGCGACACCTTGGTTCCGGCAAACTTGACCAGATTTTTTTTTGAAAGTATAAGAGAAAATTTATGGCATCTTCAGAGGGGAAATCTGCCCAATAGGTCTGGCGCTGCCTAATACTATGGCCAGAAAAAACGGTAACATTAAAAAGGAATCGAGTGTAGCGTAGGAGACACAAAAATGATATGAAAATAACTCACCATAGACTGCAGAACCACCACTGACAATAAAGGACTTCCACCACCAACGATAGTTCTAAAAAACATTAACTTTAAAGAAACACAGTTGACAAGTGTCAAATTTTCGAAACTCACTTCCGCGCACAACATGAAATAAGTGGCCACAACAGAAATTTGTGCCGTGCTAATAACGAGGATCATACAGACGATGAACAAGAAACCAAAAAGGTAGTAGAACTGATTTTCCCAAATTGCCTGTAAGATTATTTCATACTTGAAAGACACTGTTTCCAGGCTGAAGCTTTGGTGTGAATCGCTCCACTCAAAGACATCTCAGAGTTGGCATATTTGAACACAATAAGAGAAAGTGATGACGGAAAAACAGTACGAGGACATACCGAGAAAATAAAGAATAATTCAATGAACATTGCCCCAAACGGCAAAACTCCGGCGATTAAAGTGCAAGGTACAGTCCGTAGGTACCACGGCTGATCTGGCACCTGGCGTGGAATTTGATTTGTTCGAACTGGATGAGTATATGGCTGAAATGCAGAACCTGCTTGCTAACTTGATGAGCTTGTCATTATCGCAACATTCCAAAAAAAATCTTACAAGGAACTTAGAAATCTTTACTTCTAATAAAAGACAGGCGACTATGATCATAAATTCTTAGTCCTTAGCTGAACAGCCTTCTCTAATTTTCCCTTATTTTGAAAGATTAATTTTTACTCAAAAAATGAGTAGTACCCCGAGCAAAACAATATTTTCCTGAAAAATAACCTGTTTCCTATATCCAAAATAAAATCCAAGGAACACTAAGGGCAAATCGATCCCGAACCACATGAGCAGCAGAGCAATCATTGTGCCAAACGGAACCTTAAAATTTTCAGAGGTATTGAAAAAGCAAGGTATGGAAATGTTACAGACAGATGTCAATGAAATCGAACAGCAAAATAAACTCACTGCTCCTGATGATTGCTTGCCTATAAGGAAGAAGTTGAGAACAAACCCACTCCCAAGAATAAGCGATGGAAAGAGAGTTCCAGTCTCAAAAAATTTTTATATAGTTATGTGTAAATACAAAACTACTACATGGCGTAAACTTCAGAAGTAAAAATCTTGAAATGTTAAATGAAAGATTGACAAAATTGTATTCTATAGGTACCTGAATTGCACATCTAATTGGATTGCGCCCTTTTAAGGTTTTATACAGGCGACCAGATTGATAGCCACTAACAAGACCCATGAAGCAGAACAGAAACACAGCAGCGGACATGAGTGACCCACGGCTGGCAGGTGATAGCATCCCCAGCATTGCAAAGACTGCAAACGTAGGATATGTTTTCGAATTTAATTTATAGGTCAACAACCAAGTGCAGCTAGAATTTCAAAATGGATCCACGAACAAATTACTGTTTAAGCGATGAATTTTTTCAAATTTGCAGTATCGCAAAGAAAAACTCACAAACTATAACTCCGACCATTCCTAGTAATTGTATACCAGTTCCCACCATGTTCACAAGTATCATCTGATGAGGTGGGGGACGAAAGACGTCACCATGGACAAGTTTCCAACCAGTCTCCTCGAGAGTGTCGTCCTAAAAGTTTGTTGCATCCAAACGGATTCCTTACTGGTGTGAGGTGCGTCAAGAGAACACGGGATAAATGCTGATTAGTGGGGTAACACAAGGCTTGCTATCATTCTTCGGAATTGAATTCAATTTTTCATCCTTCTCTTGAACTAATCACAATCAGAGAGATATTAGCCACATTGTTCACAAGATCCTACCAATACCCAACTCCAAGTTGCGGTCCTCGTCGACGATGCTGATACCCTCAAAAGAAGCAGACCAATTGGTGGCAGCAAAGTTGTTAGAATATTACTCAAAGTTAACAATTACGCTCTGCTTCACTCGCTTTGAAGTCAAGTGAGAATCTGTGTACTAAGCACTGTCGAATGAACAGACGGGTTTCAAAACTTCAAAAAGTTGAGTACGATAGGATGAGAAAACTGCTGAGAAAAATATCGAAGGGAAGGTACAGAAGCTTGACACACATCAGTTATGGGCATCTCCTTGGCAAAGCATGAGGGTCAAAATTAGTTACCTCAGCTTCGTCTTTGTTGTAGTGAGCGATATCACGACGCACAGTACGTACAATAGACACACTTAGGAAGCCTGCAGCATTGATATAGATTTAATATAGACGTGTATTTGGCAGGTGAAAACATTGCACTTACCGCTTAGTGATAATACAACGACTATTGAATTGAGGATACTGAACCAATGAATATCGACTGCTTTGACTGACAAGTACACATCCCATCGGCTAGCCCATGGGATCTGAAAAAAATCACCTCCAAATGAAAAAGCTCATGGAGTCAAGTATACGCATATTGCTAGTACGCCTGATTCGTTGGAGATTCGTTGGTATTTCGCGAATTCCAAAAATCGAAAGCATTAACAAGGATCCCAGTGAAGGAGCTGAAATACGATATGAACTCACATCGCTGGGTTCCCATGTGACACTATAAGTCCACTGGATGTGCTGGTCCTCTTCTTTCAATTCGTAGAAGTTCGCCTCCTTATCAAGTCCGCTACACTCCTATAATGAATGTTCAAACAGACAGCTAAAGAAACTAATGCGGTGACAAAATGGTCAATCGTATACCTTGTCTTTGGTAAAAGAGACAGATTTTATAGAGCGTGGTTTCACTTCGAAACCAACAACGCGATACAATCCAGGCATGTGTTCATGGTACAGCATCACAATATCCAAATGATTGTTAAGAAATACCTAAAGATAAGTATTCTCGATTTCGAAGAAAGAGCTCGTTAGCTTTTGAGTACCTTTCGGAGAGATTAAGGGACCCAGATGCCACAAATACTTCACAACTATAGGAACATCAACATGTCGCTCACTTAATAAACAAGCGCACCCCATGATTCTCTAATATATGAAAAATTCAACCTCTACCACTTTGCAGTTACACTATTTTTCATTTCGTTTCAACAATTATGCTAAAATTCTTCTGACAATCAAACTAACCTCATAAATGACACCTTCCCATACTGACAGAGAACAATACGCTTTAAGCTGTGAAGCAATATTCAAGAGTGTTCCTTACCTTGCCGTCTTCACCGACCCAACCAATTTTGTAGCCTAGGTCATAAAAAATTTCGCCAGTTTTCGGGACTTCGTACTTCGTAGCAGAAGGAAGATTGTCCACCAGCCTATATAAAAAATGGACGACAGAACATTTTTTTAGATTTGCCTCCAATAACAAATCGCAAATAAAATTTACTGAACGTACAAGTGGGCATGGTAGTCTTCTTTTATACGATCCATCAACCTCCTCGCCGCAGATGAGCTTACCTCAACCGGCTCAGCCCTTGTACAAGCAGAAGCACACGCAATATCCTTTTTCATAAAAAGCTGAAAAAATCGATGACAGGGAAAAGCGTATTCAAATTCACTGTTGAATGCAATGATCTAACCTGGTATGGAGTGTTGACGATACGGTCTCCACGCATCACCTCGCCGAGATTTTCTGATTTGTACAACAAATCTCCCTCAGGACGACAAAAGGGAAGGTAGTAATACTCGTAAGGGACGATTGTTTTCGTACTTGACAATTTGATTGCCTGAGAAAAATAGCCTTATTCAAACGAACAAACATATAAAAAATTAGCAGTCACCTTAACTTCAATTGGATCGCCACTTCTGAATTCGACAGGAGCTACTCCGGGCACATAAAATCCTTGTTCACATGGAAAACGACCCAAGAAAAGGAAGACGAAAAGCAAGTGGGCTGAAGCCATTACTCCCTGGAAATCATCTTTTGGACGGCGATTTGGAGCAATTGGCAATCGACCAAGAATTTTATTACCAACAAAGGATCCAAAAAATAGAGAGCAAAGACAGAGGTAATACGAATAAATGGCGGCTGAGGTAAACAAGGATCGTAATTAAACTATGACAGTTGTAAAGTCCGCTTCTGAAGTGCTACATCAGCACCGCAACGCCCATAGAGGAGTGCTCTATTTGACGAACAACGGGACCTTTTGGAGAAGTGTTTCACTTCCTCTAGAATCACCGTACTATCCTACTATACATCGGTGTACGTGTTTGACCGTGAATTCACAATTCCTTTTCCCGTGGACCTAGAGCGTTGAAATTTGGTAGGAGTACAGGCGGCAGGACAGGAGCACTGATGTACGTTACAGGACTCGACTGCGCCCAAAAGGGAGGGAGTGAGCGAAAATTTTCGTTTGAGGGAAAATTCATAGCTCCTGTTTTCTGGGACCCAAAGCGTTACAACTTGGTAGGGCTCAGTATAGGAACGCCGAGGATAGGTGGCACGACTGGATTCCGCCTACAGTTGAGCATGCATGGCAATTATTAATTTGGACCTGAAGCATTCGAATTTGCTAGAGATACAGGCGGCATAGTTTTAATGGCAATGGTGGCTGCTAGAAAGGACTCAACTAAATCTTGTTCCCCGGGGCGTGGGGGTGATGAGGGGGACGGAATTTGCGTGAAATTAGTGTAATCTGAGTAAAAATCGCAGTCAACCTGGAATAAGAGGAAATGAACCAAACCAACAAAACCGAATGAACCAGCGGTTGACGCAAGAGTGTTACCGGTTTGACGTAACAAGCGTCGCGTCAATAACGCTTGACTTTGAACTCTATTAGATACCCATGCCGTTCATTCCTATAAGGGGCAACGCGTTGGATTGTACGATGTCGGCCGGCGTGCGGAACAATACCGTTCTGGAGTTGATGGCGTGGATCAACCACTCCTATTTTGCTTAATTTTCCCCAGAAGTGAGCAAATTCTCGTGGAATTGCTTAAGAAGACAACCAAGGAACTATAAGCAGAGTTATTGACGATCTCTGCGATTCTTGATCTTAGTAGCTAGTGGTTAGAGTCAGTCACCGTCAGATGCGATAGGTGATATGCCGAGGTTTCGAAAGGCTTTGAGAACGACGAACTTCTCGAAAAGTCGGGCAAAATAGAAATACCGTTGGGAAAAAAAAACTTGTCCGGCATGACCGCTTTGAACACTTGTCAGAAAGTAAACCCTCTGGCTCCAAAAAACTGACGAACATGGCGATTGCTAACTAATTAGTTGCTTCAACTTGTGAAGCACTACGACGACTTTGTAAAATGTTTGTTCGCAAGACAGCTGCAATGAAAACAACCGATCAAGGTGTTCAAAGATACCAAAGATAAACAACTGATAAGCAAAACTCATCTGTAAACAATAAGGAAAACTGATAATCACGACGATAGCAACATATGCACACAGCAACAAAGCAGATGGACCGAGCAGCCGAAATTTGTGTCACGCTCCGCCCACTGCCGATGCCACGCATGCGTCAAATACAGTAGCGCGAAAATCCATATTCCATATTCCCAATGAGTATCTACAGGAATTCCGACAGTCAGTGGGAAAAGGGCCTTCCCTCTGGGTAGATATTCCCATCTACACCTATCGCAGCTCTTCATAAATAAAGTACGCCCAGGTGCCATGCTCCTAGAGGCATCGCAATTCCGTCCTTCCACTGCGTGCGACTATTTCAAAGCAGACGAATCTAATGGAAACTCGCATCTAAAACTGCGATCTAATTACCCTATAGCGATGAGAACATTTCGGAGGCGCAGCTTCATAAGTCCCTCTTCCTTACCTCATTGGCAGTTTTCCCTATAAAGGATGGGATCAAAAATTCAGATTTCCGAAGGGAAAAAGAGGGTTGTATACCAGGCACAATATGGAAAAGCTATAAAGTATCAAGACAATGTGGGACTATCAGAATGGAATCCTATTCACCAAACTGTGAAACGTGTGAACCGATCAAGCGGTGTTGCACTTGGCTGTCAGCTCAATACCTGAGAATTCGAGCGCTCATTTAATCGCAAGATGAATCATCACTTCGAAGGAGGTCAGGGCCTGTTATTATATCCTAAACCCAAAGTATTAAGCAAAGCATAAAGGATCTTTCTAATAGGGGTTCGATACAGCAACTAAACTATCTTCTTTTCGCGAACGATACTGTGCTCGCAATAGAAATGGACTAAGAAAGAGGCACAAATAGCTTTGACGACGTATAAGCTAAATCCGGATCGGGACGAACAGTGTCCTAGACTCTCTTTTTTCGTTTCTCAAAATGCAAACATTTCAGGCTGATGAGCTAGAAAAAATCACCGTCTAACACCGGAGGAGCATATATGGAACGATATGGAATATATGGAACACGGGGTGCGTATATGGAACGTCAAATAGGCTGTCCCAGCTGTAGCCTCATAGCCATATAATGAATTTGACGGCTGCGCACTATTTCATGTGCAAATCGACAAAAAAACGCCTTTCAAACATTTTTCATGGTAGGGTCATCAAAATAATGTGCATCCTGGCTGTTTTGGTAGCATATTGAACATTTTCAGATACATTCTGTAATGAATGAGCGGATATCGACTACGTTATGTGACACTATAGAAAAAGGGAATTATGTGGTTGTCCAGAAAGTTGGTGGAGAACATATTCGAGTGATGCGGCTCTCTTCAAAACAAAAAATTCTCATAGAAAAACTCAAGTTCGATGCAGAGAGGTTTGTTCTTGTATATCGTCGAGAATCTTCTTAAATAAAGCTTGGGCTAATTTTTATATTTAAATTAGTTAGTAATATTTCACTTTTCTATGCTTATGGAATACAATAGTTTTTTTTTTTGCTTTTGCATTATTTTCCCGAGTTCTTTGTGCGAATTCTTCCTACGTAATGTTAGGTGCTTTCAAAGTGTTCTGAAACAGATGCTTATTTGATATTGAGAAAAGTTGCTCTTAGGAGGTCACGAAGTGTTGGTAGTTTTGTCAATTCTTTTTTTATACTTGGAAAGCCTCAACTTTTTTACCATCCATTCTTACTCGGGGCCCAAATTGCAAATTAGCAGTCGAATTGGAACGACAAGTGCTAAGCTGAAAAGTCCGTGTTGTACCTTTGAGAGGTGGTCAACCAACCACACGTGAGTCCGAGTCATTTTTGAATCGTTTAAAGAACATGGGTGTGAGGTTACGAGGTATGATGTATTGGTTTTTAACATAAGGTCATTTTCACATTTTTCACAAAGATTTGTTTGAACAAAAAACAATGATCATAATTATAAATTGTTAAATAAATTATTATAATAATCAGCCAATTCACGTGTTGTTTGGCGACCATCTTCCTTCAGTAATGCCTTCAGATGCTTTTCGTCGAATTCTGCAGGTCGTCCGCTTCGAGGCGTGTCTTCAAGGTCAAAGTCGCCATTTTTGAACTTTGCGAACCATTTTTGTGCAGTAGACACAATTAAGACGCCTTCTCCGCACACACTGCATATGTACCGAGCAGCTTCGGCTGCTTTTTGACCTCGATGAAAAGCAAAGAAAAGCAGATGTCGGAAATGTGAATTTTTCCTCCTGGATATTCCACTTCTGAGCCAGAAAAAAGAGTACAAGTGGATTATTCAAAAAAAAATTGAAACCGTTTTGTAGAGGAAGAAGAGCTCTTTCGAATGAATGTATGCACTTTGCTAAAAAGCAAAACAAATCGTTGTAAAATAGTTGACGCAAAACTCTACGAACTTATGTTACAACCCAATATAAGTTTTTATTCAGTTGAAAGCGTCTGAATTAGGTTCCAATAGCACTATTAAGTTGTCCTTACAACTTCATCCAAAATGTATTCGAATTAATTGGAATTTCTGAGAAAATTTAATTGTATCACCTTGGACATCGATGTTTATTTACTTTATCTTCGTATCTACAGTGTGTTCGGGAAGCCGTATGGTCTTTTTGAAGTAGCATCCGGTCAAGCTACACCCGTGTGCGCATCGCAAGTGGTTCAGGACGAAGGCGTAGGAGATATTGGTGTGATTTTCATATTCGTTTATGTTAATGTTCGGTATTATTGGAGTTTCCGTAACCTTTTTTATTTAATTTCGCCTCAGTGTAAAATACATTAAACGCGGTTCTTTATGGATTTCTTCTTGACCGTGGTGACTTGCTTTGCTTGACGCTGAACACTTTGCATTCTTAGTATTCTATGGTGAGGGGCGAGAAATTGGTACGCATAGAGTTCCCTGTTCTGCTTGTCCATATACATATGCTGCCTTCTTAATAGCGCATAAGCAGATTATTCATAAGTTACTGTCTGTACAGTTCTTGACTTATAGATGAAGACAGCCATTAAAAGTTCGAATTGATTTCACGCTTTTCAATGCACGGACATCAGGAGTGATGTTCCGGAATTAGGCTGATTTCGTTGAACGAATAAAATGAAAACAAAAAAAAATTAGGATATAAAAGCACCAATGTTCAGAGCTCCGCGATATCAACGGCAGCGGTAGTGCTGATAGCACTGAATCGACGGTCCCAGAAGAGTTCAATGTTGAGCTCAAACCTGCTCAGGTTATCTGAATATTTTTTTCATTAGTTTGATTGAACTTAAGTTCATTTAATTAAGGCTCTTCAAAAGCTTAGCCAAGAAGAGGTACTAAATTTGAAAGGTCAAGGTATCACAGCAGGTGAATTGGTGAGCAGTTCACCGTTTAAATTTTCTACTAAAATAATATTTCTAAGAGTACTACGTCACTTGGCGAATATTTACCTTCAATTGTTTCGAAGGTTTCGAAGCTAGTAGAAGGGAGCAAATCGTTCAGCACACGGACGGAGTACAGTAAGAGCAAGTATATACGACGGAAAACGAAGAAACATTCTGACAGGTCTGTATTATGGAATTCCTTCCAACTCTTCATCCACTACTGTAGTGAGTTCAAAAGATTCTGCCGCATCTTTATTTTTCGTTTAGAGTTCTTATTCTGAAACCCACTATACGTCTTCTCGCCCAGTCTTATTACATGAAAGATTGCGTTCGTGTCTCCAATTTAAGGTGCGTTCATCTATAGTTAGTTTGTTTCACCAATTCCTTTTCACTTCTAGGTTTCGTTGTCGTCTACCTTATGGTAGTTTTCCGCCTTCTTTACATTCTCAAGTTCCCTGACTCTAAATATTACCCGAATTTTCGCTCTTCGACTGCACAAGTATTCTGCCGTTTTCAAATTCCCAATTCAGTTTGGAAATTCCTTATTCTTAACTGAATTCGTGAAAGTTGACTGAGAAGATCATCTGAGTTTGCATCGCATCATTCCACTGAAAGCTTTCCCACAATAAAGAGAATGATTTAGTTCCTGTTATGACATTCCTGTTCACCACACATTTTTACTAATGCATGCTAGTCCACTGAGGAAACCGATTACCCACATACATTCTCCATAAAGAACTTTCGTAGTTCTAAACTTCATTAATCAACTCTCGAGATAGGTGTCTCATTTGGATGGATTTGTTGATCATCTTACTGTCTTTCTTGTTAGCGGACCGATTGTCTCAGTTCTTCTTTCATAACCGAGTTCCATTTTCCACCAGTGTAGTAAGGCTTCCCTTGACGGACGATGCCCTCTCCCTAAGCTGTCGACCGACTAATAGAGCTTTAACTGACTTGGTTGGATATGAGATATTGACTGACTGGATTGTTTTCCAGGACAGACCAGTTGGGAATGATCTTACAACTAGCAGCAGTTCATCACGGACGGAATGTTTTGGTGTTCGACCAGGTACAATAATTGCAAGTCTTTCCCAGAAGTTTTCGAGCTGCAAGAGATAGCGGGAGTTTTTTGCAGGTGCTGGGATTGGTCTCTGCAGGTGTAATCGATAGGCTTGGCGGACAAGGTGCATGTATTCATTTACACCGAGGCCTAATCGCACAATCTATACCATGTGTACATAGCATGAATTTTGATGAAAAGGTGCACCAATANACCAATATTAACACTTTTCGTAACAATCGCAACTTTCCATTCTCTTTCTTCTTCTTCACTTTCTAGATTCTTGAATACAAATACAAAGTTTCTGTTGTGATTCCCTCGTCTGTATCGCTTTTTGATGACTAGATACTGTTCCTTGCAGATATTTTCCACTTTTCTGCCTTTGCGTATTTCTTCCATCCTTGGAACGACGAATCAAGAGGAAAATGGGACGAAGGAGGAAGTGACGCAAGACGCTAATGAGGTTTTTCTTGCGGTGCCACGCTGTTTTTTATAAGCGGGCAATATAGCTTAGTTTTTCAGATTACTGAAGATTCGACAGCCATTCGAAGAGCGGATCGGTTAGCTCGTGAGCAACGTGCTTTGGATTTGTTAGCGGGAGGAGTTGATGTGCTGATCATTGCAACTAGAACGGTAGGAAAATGAAGCTTACCCCGTTCTTTTTACATTAACATTGCATCAGTATCACTTTACATATCACATGTTCTTTATTCTTCTGCTACTTTTCCTCTAACAGGTTGACCCCGTTTCGGTTTTGGACGTAGTGTTTCCGAAGTTGCGTCCATCTGGATCTGTTGTTGTGTTCGGACCGCACATGGAGGTTTGTAGGCTCTGTTTGGAATTGTTTGCATCCGTTTTATATTTTCCCTTTACAACTAAAATTGAAGTATTGTTGCAAAATCTACCAATTCGCGTAGGCGAAAATTTCGTTCCGATACTATCTTCTCAGTCTCCTATTGTCTTTCGAATTGAAACTTAGATATGACCTTAGTAAACCTCATTCTGATGAATTTCGTTGAATAGAAAAAAGTCGCGCCTTCGAGGTTTTACCATAGCTTCGCGTTCCTTGTTTTCTGGTCATGTGACCATCATGAAATACATGGCACCAAGCTGTAGATGGAAAGAAGGTCGCGAATCGAGTCACCATGTAGATTTCGCGAAAAAATATCAAGAGGATTCGAAAACTTAGTTCGTTGATGTGAAAGTTTTCATACCCATGTTAACATGTACAAGTCGGGTCGCCCCGCTAACGCTAGACCCTCTTCCTTGTCTAGTGGAATTGACGTATCATCCACGAATTGGATTCGGAAGCCAAACTCACTCGCACTCGACAACAACGTGAGCGTTTCGCCCGTCATGAGTGAAGTTCTGCTCAATCATGTGTTTAAGTAAATTGGTTCATTTTTCTCTTTTTTTGATTTGACTGGGTTAGTTTACTCAGATTGCACTCATTATACGCAATATGAGTCCCCCTACAACCTCCGTCTGCGGGATCCAGTTCAATCATTTTTCACCACGTATCATCAGTGTCCTAATCCTACCGCCTGTACCCTTACCAAATTCGTACGTCCCATGACCAAATTAACAATTTTTGAAGGAGCCGTGCCCCATGCCCCAGTGGGGGGAGTTCGGCCGGCCCCCTACCATAACTGTTCACATCTCGCCACCCGTATTCCTTGCCAATTAAAACGCTCAAGGTCCACGGGAACAGGAGTTATGAATTTCTGGTCGGACGTTTACTTCAAGATGACCAAACATCACTTTTCTCATACTGCCGCCTGTGCTCTTAACAAATTTGAACGCTCTAGGTCTTACAACGCTCTAGGTCTTTTCATGTACGTTTTGACCTCTTAGGCGAAGTCTAGTCTTGAGAACTATCATCAGTGTTCCCATGTCGTCCTAAAACCTATCGTTCACGTGAACAGGAGCTATGAATTTCAGGTCAGACATTCACTTTGCGCATTCATCGCCCCCTGTTGGTGGAGTCTAATCCTGCCACACACCATAAGTGTTTTCATCCTTTCATCTGTACTTGTACCATATTTGAATCTTCTTCACGGGAGAAGAAGTTAAGAATCAAATTTCCGGTCACACACAAAATGCACAAGACACACACATACACACATACTTGCACACATATATATAAACAAATAGGCTGTGCACGCTAGCGCGTGCATTGTATATTCAGACCACTCATGTGCGATGGAATCATTCAGCGGAATATTTGATGATCAGATTGAAACACTTCTCCCTGAATTCGAACGCTAGGGCCGCTTAAAGGCCATGCGCTCGATATATTTTTTGAGCAGAATTCTTAGTGTTTGCCCTTACACCTCAGTGCAGCCCTCTCCTACCATAAAAGTTTGACCATCTTTTAGCTGACCTTAATCACTTTCTCCGCATTCTAAATCGTTTAGACAGAGTCATGAATTTTCGATCTTACCCCCGCCCTACTTAAAGAGAACCCTGCCAATTACAGGTTTCGGCACATTCCTTCCGCTACCTCCAACCACTCTTTTCGCTCGTTCTATAACGTTTTTGATCAGAGTTGTGAATTTTTGACCTTAGCCCAGCCCACCTCAGTGCAAGCCCCGCCCACTTAAGGGATTTGGTCACATTTCTTCTACAGCCTCTAACTACTCATAGAACATTTTTGAACATAGTTATGAATTTTTTCAAAAAGGACCTAACATTTGAATGTCCGCCCTGCCCACTCTGGGCGGAGCTGCGACATATTTACGCATACCCAGCACACATAAGGCCTTGTTCATATCGTTTATATTTTTTGTGGTCTCCTGAGTCGAGTTTATGACCTTAGATGGTAGGTACTGCCCACTGCAAAACGTTCAGCCCACCGCCGGTGAATCTTCTTCATTTCACTTGTTGACCAATCCCTCAACTTTGCTCTTTTTTTTTGCCAGCGTCTGGGCTGTTATGAAACTTAATTCAGACATTTTCTCAAGACACCGCCCACTGTCGTGCACGCGGAGCTTCGCTGAGCTGGCATGTGCTCTGTTGGTCTTGTACTAGGCCCTATTCATCCCAAACTTAGTCCTACTTCTGCAGGTACTTCGTTAGGCAAAATCGAATTCCCGTGCAAACGAAATTACAGACAAACAAGCAGACTGACAGACAGACAGACGCGAGCGCTTTATATATAGTGATGATCAGATCCTATGCCTAGTTCATTCCAGACTTGACCCGACCTCTGCAGGTACTTCTTCCTGCAATATCGGATTTCCCTACAAACAGACATACATAAAAACAAGCAAACAGACAGACAGACGGACCGAGCGCTTTATATATAGTAAGGATAGAATATCATTTCTTTTTACGAATCCGACCATATCATGGTCGTCCAGACAACAAGTTCGAGAAGTTTTCTACGATTGGCGGCGCGACTCAAGTGCATCCGGTGGCTCCAACTCCAGCACAACATACGGAGAGCATCTCCTCAGTTGTGTAAGCGTTAGTCGTTTATTCATTCGTCTTTGATCTGGTTGTACGACGCTCACAACGATTCTTGTTGCAGACGACCAGCTATGACGGATGATCACCGACTTTTCATCCAAGTGAGGAAAAGGCTGGAGGCTTTAAACAGGAATTTGATGTTGCTTCTTGAGTGCGGTCAGAGCAGCGTCGCTCAAATCTTTCCGCACACGGTTACGAGAGTTTTGTCGACAGCTCCCTTACACGCGTTCCTCAATGAGCCTGTCGCTCCTCCTCACCTCTAGTCGAATAGTTTCCGCAGGATCTGGTGATGGGTGATGAGAGCGGGATCCTTCTTGACATAACAGAAGGTCACTGCCCTTCTCTTGAAAGGGATGATCAGTGCGGCCTGAGCCAGAACAGCATTTGAGGAAGTTGTACTGTTCTGTTCTTAGGAGTCGAAGGGATTGCTGCACCACAAGTTGCTCCATCAAGGCCAGACGGTCCGGCTCTCATATATTGAGTTGATGTATAAGTTTTTCCCACTGTTTTTGATCCTCCCGTGTTTCGTTTGCATGGATGCTGGTAGTTCGCCATCACATGTGCGTGAAATGTGCATGATACTTTTTCATCACACTGACTATTACTCGCCCACCCCGCATATGCAGGTCATAGTGCCGTTCGAAAGTTCGTAGTTCGACACAGAGGGTAAGATCAGAGAGCCTCTCGACGACTTTTTCATATACCAGAGCCCTCCCTCTGGGAGGACGGTTTCGACAAACTGCCTGAGCGTTGGCGTCGAGTAGTGGATGGTGACAGTGCATACCTGTAATCTTCAGAATGGCAAATATTGAGATATTTACAAGAAAGTCGGGGAAAAGAACTTGTGCATCAATCTAATGCAGCTCTTGGAACTAGTTCATTACCTCGATTACCTTTATTACCTGTTGTCCCGTTGGTTGTCGATTTCCTCGAGCGGGCGCCAGTAACGTCTACATTCGTCCCCATCGTAAGCCAGAGTAGTCCATTGAATCGCAGTCACTCGACGGACACGGGGCGAAACATTCCTTTCGTTCAGAGCGTTCGTGAAGAATTCTGACAATCGGGCCGGTGGTCATCCTTGTGTTCGTTTGACGTCCCGAGGGATCCAGTCCACCGTGGTCTGACGGTCATCACTATATCGTATGACGTGCCAGGTCCATCTGGTTTTCGATTTCTTGGCGTATTTAATGGCGTCCCTGATCTTCGTTCGTTGACGGAGCTCGGATCTCCATATTCCCTTCTGCACTTGCGTGTGTAGGGAAATTCTGAGCATCTTGCTTTCCACAACGTGTTGAATGACGCTAACTGCATGCTCATCCTGCTTCCGTAGAGTTCAAGTCTCTGAGGCGTATGCCAAAGCAAGGAGGACAGCAGTGTACCGAAAAGGTGAGCGCGGAGCCGGATTCTTCTTCACTACTCCTTCGATGCTCTCGAATGACCTCCTCGCCGCGGGTTTCTGTCCGCTCAGCTCCAAAGCTAGGTCGTTCATTATATTGACTTCCCGACCTAAAACACATAGCTAGAGCATTCAGAGATATTCGTTCCGTTCAGCGTGGAAACACCTCGAATTCTTGGCCAAGGGTGGTTCGATAACGTGGGTGACCTGTAAGATGCTGTGATGCACCTGCATCGACCTTATGCATTAAATTCGGTGCTGTTATATATGAACGGAAGCATGGTAAAACGCATGTCAGTCGATATCCTTTAATCGCAACATTTAACCATAGGCACTAAAATAATAATCTATTTAATTGTTCAGCTTCTTTGAAATAGGCTACAATTTTCAGTTGATATTGGATGCCCATCGCTGGCTGATGGAGCACAACTGTGTGAACGTTCGGTTGTCAGATCAAATGTTCCGTACTCATCAGGTAATGCTCACTATACTGCGTCTTGATTGTGTTCAAAGTATTCAGCTTGTTCTGGGATCTGCGACTGAACGCAGAATAGCGAGGGCGTTTTATCCTATTAAGAGCACTATACCCATGGATCATTCTCTCTGTAGTATCCCTAGCCTGATATTGACGAGGCTACGTGGCGTGACTCCAGGTGGCGGATGAATATATCGGGAATGAATACTGGCCAGTGATTGCTCAGAGACGTATAAGGGTATTGGAGTAGGACTTCCTGCTGAAATCGTTCAATTTTCATCTCTTATTTTCTCGCAGTATATCCATGCAGGGATATACTGCGAGGAAATGTGTGTGGATTTTTTGCGGGAGCGGCTGGTATCCCATACTTCGATGCACCTAACAGCTTTTGCTAGAGCTGAATGACAAGTAAATGAGAGGCGTACATGCGTCACCTCTGATGAAAAAGTACCTCTGTCTGCTTTAGGGTGGCTAATACTCAAGGTGAATCAGGTACCAATGTGAATGTTTCAGGCAAAAACCGTAAGATATGAAAATCGTTCCTCTCGATCAGAAAGAACCTCCGACACGGCAGCTTTTTGGATCAGAGGCCGTCAGAACCTCGGGGCTCGAAATGCTGCCGGAACGAAAATTGGCTTCAGTAGGCTGCTAGAACAAAGACTGGCTATCCTTTTTCTCAATGTAGGAACGTTTGCTTTGGAAGAATATACAGAAGATCTGGTTACTGAAGTTATGAAGATCAAGTACATTATGAACAGAGGGACCGATTCGATAGGACTTCGCTGGCTGCACGTCGTTTTCGAGGCTGCACAACTGTTCCTAATAGCATGCCGCAGCAGAAGCAACGGAGGTGTAGGTGTCTGCATCAAGGTGCATATGGCCATGTTCGAAGACTGAGCGCTCGAATCGAATCCGAGATTGAGGAAACGTAATTCATCATCAGTTTATACATTTTTCACCGCATACCCACCAACACAGAGCCATGATGAGAATGAGCTGAATGCGTTTTTATGGAATGAAGGAGCTCTAAAAAAGTTCATAAATTCTTCAAAGTTGTCTTCGGCGATTTCAAAAAGAGGACTAGCGTCATTGGAGAACTGCTGGAGAGCCCATCATTTCGATTCTCACGGAATGATTTCTCAGGATGCAAGGTGGAAGATGGTCAAGGTTTATCGTGAAACAGTATCCATCGTGGTTCTCGGTTCGAAGATCTTCCCGTTCGCGGGGAAATGGGGGCCACTCCGTGGACAATTCCATAATGTAGTAGATCAAATCATCTTCAGTCGAGAATTTCCTCTGACTTGAAGATCGCTTTTTTGATGTTCTACCCAAGATCGAGGGGAATGTGTCTCTTTTTTTAATGCCTAGAGCATAGCTGCCATCAATTGGAAACGGGGCGTCAGGTTCTTCATCACTAGAGATCTCTTGAGAATTCGGATGATGATTCCGTCGCTGGCATCTACAGCGAGGAATACAGCCGGCTCATCAAACATCCTTACGATTGTACTGGAAGGAGAGTGAAAAGTCATTACGAGACAGCTTTCTCGGAAAGCTCTCCAACGGTGTGTCAGCTCGGGTCCGCACAAGCTGCGCTGACGTCCGAAGCTATGGAGAGAAGCTAGAAATGAATGTTTAATAGAAGAAGAAACAGCAGTTCAATTCTGAATGAAGCCGCCGGAACGGGCGGAGCGTTCATCTTGCCAGCCTAGCCTCACCGATTTCAAGACCAAGATGACCTTTTGTCATACTGTAGAATCAGTTATTGAAACTTTAAGGGCAGCGGAGAATGTCATCAACGACTCCTGCTCGGATCTCTTCCCAGCCACAACTACCTGTCTATCTATCTCTTCGGCAGAATGGTTACGTCCCTTCAGTTCGCCTCTACAGATTTCAATGTTTTACCCTGTTGATGGGTTGCACGGCGCCGTTCCGTTATTGCTAAATTATGGGTCGACTACTTTACTATTACTTTTACTTCGACTCTATCGTTGTTTGAAGCACGATCCGTCGCACAAGTAACGCGCGACACATCGCATCATCATCTCGAAATACCGTCGCGATGTTCTGCAATGCAATGCTTCAGTTTGAATTCCTATCTTACGCATGACTATTTAAATGCGGCTAGCAGCAAAGACACGCTCAAAAAACAAATATGCCTCCGAAAGTACTTGCGTAGGAAAATTAGAATGAGCTAAATGTTAATGTTTGAGAAAACAACCCAGTTCTAACCACCCGAGGGTCGTGACGCTGCATGCTCATGACAGCCAGACTTGAGCTCAAGAGGCAGGCCATGTTAGCAGGTTGATACAGATCTGCTTGTAGAAATAGCAAAGCAATAAGGAAATACAGGGTGGCTAAAAAGTATGGTTCGGTATTTATTCGCATGTAGAAATTATGTAAAAAAATAAATAGGACACATTTCTTCAAGAATTTTCATTAAATGGTATGACTAAGATAAAGGGAAACATCTATTCGAGGTATTGTTCGAAATGATCGCCTTTGGCCAGAATACAAGCTTCCAATCTCTTCGTAAAGGCTCCCACGGTAGGCCGCAAGTAGTCGACATCAATTTTCTACCATTCCTTCTGAAGAGCTGCTTTTAGACAGTCCAAACTGCGGTGGGGTGAAGAGGACACTTTTGCTGCAGATAGTTCCAAACGGAGTAGTCCATTGGATTGAGGTGTGGGGAGTTAGATGGCCACATGTATTTGTCCCAGAATCCAGGAAATGATGTCGGCAGAAGGAAATCGTTGATTTCGACCCATGTGCTGGTGCCCATTCCTGCTGCAAGATAAAGTTCCGTTCTCCAAGGTGATTTCGGGTCCATGGCAACAGTGTCTCACTTAAAATAACATACGGGTAAGTTTCCGAGTTGATTTTGATGTTTTATCAACAAAACCGAGAGGTGTTTTGTCTTCTGATGTTATTACGGCCCATACCATCAACGTCTTCCGAGACAGGCTCCTGGTTTTTACTCGTCGTTTTCTGGAGTTTTTCTCTGCCCGAGGTACCAACTGCCGCTGGTCTTGACTGTTGTGCGCGACCTCGACCGTAAAGATTTTCTCATCTGTCCAGACGAGAAAATCTTTACTGACAACTGACAGTCGCAATAATTTTGCTATAGTGCATGACTGACATGCTTTATCCAGAGCATATTGTTGCACAGCTGAAATGGGGATTTACAGGTTAGCAAGCGACGTGTAATCTGGCGAACCATGCTTTATAGCCACCCTGTAGCATACAACAAGTATAGATTTTTTCATGTAAAAAATGTAGGAATTAGACAATGAAACAATAAGGCGGTGTATCAACTAAGTTGAAGAACTTATAAAAACGTGCAGAACCGCTGATCGCAGCAGTGTTCTCGATGTTGTTCTAAGCTATCCGCGCCCGAGTAAGTAATCCTAACCATAGAACCCTTATACGTCTAAACGTGACCATCTCGGAACGAAGTGTGAGCTGCGCCGTGCGCAACGTGTGCGGCGTGTAGTCTCACCGACGAAAGAGTCGGATGTTTTTACTGAAACAGAACGTCGGAAGAGTCTTTCACCACTTTTCGCCGAAACCCTTGCTCGGCTATTCACGCGGTGATTACTTGGACGCAGTGTGTTCAAATGAAGGAAAACTAACAAGACTTCACATCTTGTGCGAGCGGCACAACCTATATTTTGAAAACTTTCTGCTGACGTTTCGGCGCTTCCGGCCAGTAAAGTGGTTAGTAGAAATGATCCCCGCACTTCCGTTCGAAAATGTGCTCTTTCAGCTCAGTGACATGACGTCTTTCTAGTAGAAAGAAGGTCGCTCTCTCGATCTCGCCACAGGGCATTCATTTTGTCGTAACTTGTTTAAAAATTAGCCGGTGTTGTGCACTTCATTCGGAAGGAGGTTTAACAATTTTTTGCTGGAGACAGTGTAGAGCAATAAAAAAGCCCGCACTCCAACTGAAAACATGCCCCATTTTATGTGGTGGCAGGGTGTCGTTTTGCGAACAGAATGTCGCATGTTCGACTTCCCAGTAGGTCATTTTTTTTCATCGTATGCTGCGGAAGCGGTCGGTGTCGGGAAGGGGTCAAAGCCGTGCAAGAAATAGTGCTGAAATAGTCTCCTACGTGATTTTCCTTTCGGGCAGCAAAGAAAGCGAAAACGTCGAAACAGCCGGAAACAGTGCTGTTTATGTTTCGGCTGTGCGCCTCATCAAGTGAAAAGCTTGAGCTGTAAAAGAAAAATACCAATATTCGATGCGAGTCAAACCTGCACACTATCAAGATTCTGTTACACTATAAGAAGGGAGATTCACACGATATTGGCAACTAATGCACAATCTCCCTCCTGTCTGCAACCTGTAAATTTTGCATTTTTAACAAGATTGGCAGAATGATGATAATGAACAGCCATGCTAGTAGCTAAGGTTCCAGAAAGGGTCCAAAACAGTCGATTACATCCACACTGTCATAAGGCTCATTGAAGCGTCACCAGGATAAGGATGCTGAGCAGTTAGTGGTCCTCAAATAATATGTAAGGGGTTTCCCGAGTTCTACAACGACTTTACGACCAGGATTTCGCCGAAGAGATTCTACCAGGAAGTTATTGCCAACGTGGAGAGATAAGAGTTCGGCAGTGCAAGTCTCGTCCATACTTCTTGATGTCGCTTTCGAGAACATCGTGCATAATTTGGAATGGGGAATACGTTGGAGATAAGATCGACTGCTCTTCACACTATCTGGAGTTGAGTAAAGGAGAGAGAACTTGGCGTCGGAAGGAACTCATAATATCGAAGCAGTAGTAAGCATGATAAAAAACATTTGTTGGGTTAGCTCACCTTTTTGACGCAGTGATTCATCCTCTTTTGACAAACGCCTCAGAGATTTCTACTTTACGCATATAGGATGAAAATGCTTCAGCGTCATTTATCGCACTGTGAAGACGACGATGGTCGGAATTCCCCATGCAGGAAAGTGCAGGGTTTCAAAATCTGTTAGTGAAATGAAGATTAGGCATAGCTTTGCTTCTGCTTGGGAATCGAACAACAGTTGGGCCGGACACGTCATGCGGTTTCGTGATGGCCACTGAGCAGGTCCGGCTACTTACTGACTGAATCCCTCGGGACGTCAAAGGAACACCAGGACGGCGGCCAATGGGATAGTGAGACTTATTCAGGAAAGCTCTGAAGGAAGGGAGTGCTATGCCTCGTGTCCCTCAAACGAGGACGAATCGCTGGATTACTTTGACTAGCTGTAGCAACAAATGGAGACGTTGATAAATGAAGATCGATAATTAACGGGACAACAGGTGATACACGTGAAGGGCAACACATAGACGTAGAGATAGGTGCTGGATTTGTATGGTCTTGAAAAAAAGATCAAATAGGTAATGGATTCACTCTTGTCTCAACTCCTCCCTTCTCGAAGCACTGCCCTCGCTTAAGTGATCACGTTGCGTTGTCTTTCGGCGATTTGTATTAGGTGTTTCAGAAAGTTCTGTCGTTTTGGATGGTCTACATTTAGAGGCTCTTTCCTGAGTTATTTTCCATTGCTCTGCTGCTATAGAGTAAACCATTTGAAAGCGCCTTTTTGCTCTTTTTGAGTGTTGCATCAGCTTCGCCTCATAGTGACTTCCTAGCTTTTGCAAAAGCTTGGAAAAAACATGAACAAACGACAAGTTTGCACCATATTCCTTTTCCAATTTAAATTAGGCAGGAATGCAGCGGACACGGCTCAAGATGTCAACATAGCGTTTGGTCCTAGAGCAACAAATGTACATACTGCACAACGATGGTTCAACAATGTCCGCAACGGCGACGAAAGTCTTGAAGACGGTGATGGTGTTAGTTTGGTGGTCAACGGCTGATTTAATTCATTTAGGTTTTTGGATACGGACGAAACTATCACAGCTGAAAGATACTGCCAGGATATCGACGAAATGCACCAGAAGCTGCAGCTCATGACCCTGGATTGGTGAATAGGAAGGGGCCGATCCTTATCCACGACAGCGCGTACTCCCATATCACACACACCACCCTGAGAAAATTGAACGAGCTTGGCTACGAAACTCTGTCACACCCACCGTACTCGACTGACCTCGCTCCAACCGACTACCACTTTGTTAAGCATCTCGACCACTTCCTCCGAGAGGAAGGCTTGAACAATCGACACGATGTCAAATCGACCATCCTCGAATTCATCGCATCTAGATCTCCAGAGCTCTGCGCAATCGGGATAGGAATGCTTGTTGCTCGTTGGCGAAAGTGTGTATATAATAATGGTTTTTATTTCGATTGATAAACTTTTGTTCGAGCCGAGATATGTGCATAGAATGCTGAGCGTTGAAAAACGACAGAACTTTCTGAAACACCCAATAGTATAGGAACTATGACCTTTTGAGAATTCCTCTTTTTTTACTCCATGAACGATAATCAGCTCTTTAAGCTTCGTCCACTGATGCTATGCTTAATTCCTGACTCATTCATCGGTACAAGAATGCATATTGTGGCGTAACATAATCTGCAAATCAATTCAAGGTTTTGCCGGATCGCACCCACCCTCTTATGGCGCAACACGTCGTCGGAGGTCAACTACTCAGTGGCATCAAGGTCATACCAGCTGACTCGAAATAGGTAAGTTGTGTGAGTTGCGCTTCGTGTGATCTTTGCTACTTCCGTGATATGTTATTTAATGACTGTATTTTCACTTCAAACTATTATCGCCATCTCTTAAACTAACAAGTTTTCGGTATATCAAAAAATCAGGTCAAGAGTCAGATGTCTGGTTTAATAATGGGCCAAATATTTCCTTATTTAGCCGTCGTTTTGATTTTCCATATTTCATCATGTAGTCCTTCTTGCATCCTTCTTTGATCATAACATGGTTTGTATTATAAAACAAACTGCTGTGTCATCATATTACCCAGCATGATTTTCTGGAAGAGTCAACAATAATCGGGTCCCTTTGTCGTCGCATTGAAAAAAAGCCTGAATTGTTCTGCGATGGAAAGTGTAACCTAGCAATTACCAATCGATTTCCAACAATTTCCTCAAGGAACTACAAGTCAAGAACATTGCAGCTGCTATCACAAATGTGTCCTCTTTGGAGCGGTGTCCTATAAAATGAAGTTCCTTCATTACTACTATCTAAAAGGTTTTGAATCGGGGGGGGGGGGGGGGGGGGGCNGGGGGGGGGGGGGGGGGGGCGACTGCTGCGGAATTGGTAGGCTATTATAGTAGAATCGTAAAATGCGGTCAAGCTTCACCATGGGACTGACATTATGATTGTATACATATACATTAGCGCTCAAAAATCTTCGGTGAATTGGTTCTTCAGCCGTATTTTTCAGTCGTAACTTCTTTCCTACTGGATCTAATCATGTGAAATTTCAATATGTGTCGCATGGGTGTATTGTGAATATCTACCACTATCAACTTGCAATCTGTTCACGTTCCAGATATTCCAAGGAGCATGAACTCAAAATCGACTGAAAATACAGACGATGGCCCTTCTAGAATCTCTTTCCTTTTTGTCATGTCTAAAGTGTACGAGCGCTAATGCCGAACACAACAGACGAGAAAAACGCACATAAGGTGCGAATAAGTGCAGACGTCAACAACTTTACTTTTAGCAAAATCTGCTACCGCAACAAACGTCTTGCTCTATCTGTGGATGTAGCAGCTTTGCAGTCAAATAAAGTTGGGTAGGGTGAAATATGCTCTAGTTAAACATATCCAAATTTTGCGCGATTTAGTCTTTTAACAAAAAAGTTAAGAAAGAAAGAGCGTCAAAGCATTTCACCGAAGACTTTTGAGCGCTATTGTACACACGTTCGTATGCATGTATGTTCTTCCTACTTGCGATCCCCAAGTTTCTGATTCTATGGTAAATTTTAAAGGCCTTGTAGTCTATTGCTACTATATACTAGTGCAGCTGCTTAGCTGTGGTTGTTTCTGTAACACTCTTTCTATGATGTTCAAATCTCAAATTGTAAAAATTGGAATATAAGCTCAGGAGCCGATACACCAGGAGCTGCTCAAGAAATGTAGGTACTGATAAATGTGGATAGAACAAGAACTATGGATATGCTATTCGCTTCCTACAGTGATCTTTTCGTGGAACAATATGTAACAGATGCGCAATCGTCACGGACATTATGTTTGCCCGTCCCCCTTTCTGTTCACATCGCCTGCCACGTATACGACATTCAAAAAAAGATTCAGAGAAAGCGAGTGGGATTTATTGCATGGTGAGAGTGTGCGCCTCCATATCGGCTTTGAAACTTAGCTTAACAGTACGCTCATCTGAAAAAGCCAGGCGTAGTTACGGACCATTCATTCATGCGCCTTTTTCCACGATCTTTTCCTGCCCAAAAACTTTCTTTTTCGTTCACTTAGGTTACCTTCTGGACGACGATAAACCGTTCCTTCCCTATCTTTCCCTCAGAACGAAACCTTCACCCTCAAATCTTTCCTTTTCACCTTTTCCTTTCGTGTTGTCGAATTGCGATGTATCGACCGATGAGCCAGCAACGGCCTTAGAACACTGGGCGCTTTCAGTATCCAACGCGTGCGTTGAAAGTGCAACGTTGCCATATACAAGTTGACTGAGCTGACATCATCCGTTGACAACGCTGAGCGATTTGCGGACGTGTCTGACACTGCGTTTTCGGCGCACGTCGTCTAACTCTGAAAGTGCCTAATGACGTCGGTGTTAGCACGCCGGGATTTTGAATGCGTCCAGTTAACGAGACGTATTCGAGCTAATACCTACAGCCGGATTTCTGTAAGAACTTAGCCCGTGTTAAGTTTCGTTTTCGATAGATGAACATACGGGCGGACCAGTTTTCCTCAGAAGAAGCTCCGTCTGAATTCCTTCATCGCTGTCATACGGTGTAGATGTCTGCAGGAGATGTGGCTGAAACTCTTTAATTTGAAAAGTGGAAATCTCTTATACTACTTTTTTTTGGAGCAATGGGGTAAGCTCACTGGCATCTGTGGAGTACGGGATTATGTTTCGAATCCGATGGTGTTTCTTCCCTGCCATTCAGTTCAGATGGACCAAACGAGATTTGATCTAGTCCGTGACTTTACCAAGAAGTAGTGCAATTTTCTTTACTATGGCAATGAAGCCTTTCTGAGGTCACGAATTCACTTCATAGGTTAAGAATTCACCTGTCAAACGTCTGTAATAAGATTAATCCAAAATGTTTCGATTCTCGTAAACCCAATCTTGCTCCACGTTGACAGTTTTTGCCTGGCTTTTATAGATCTTCATTTCTCCCATTGTGGTGTTATGGGCGGAAGTGGTACAGTTGCAAGTGGCGCACTATCTCACACGCACGGTCACGGGTTCGGATGCCGGATCTCGGTTTCCGCTTAGGCCAACCAAGCCTTCTATCCCTGTGGGGTCGCTACCAGACTCGTCTAGTAGGATATAAGCACTGACTTGTACATCGGCTAGCCACCGCAAGTCATTGTACAGGCCACATACGCATTCAATACGTCACTACTATTCTGAATGGAAGTCGAATGCGTGGGTGCACCCCTCAGACGGGATTGATTAACGCGCCAAAATTTTATCCTCTACTTTATCCTTATGGCGTCTCGCCCACGGCGCCGCATCAGCACGGTCCCGTTTTTTATATGAGGCGACTACATCATATCCGGGTATGGGTACATACGTGCGTCCGAGGGGTGTGGTGCGTTAGGAACGAAATGGTCGCGTCGCGGTGAGAGGGGCGTCGCACGCGAAGGAATGTAGCAGGATGCAGCAGTAGGTAAGAAATACAAGAACAAAAGTACTAATAGTAAAATAAATATATGCATAAAATAATGATCGCATATCGATTGAGCTGATGAAGAACGCTAGAGCTGTAATAACGGCGAATGAGTGGTCCGCGACAGCCGCATGCGCCAAATCGATTACCCAAAATCGTTCCTAACGCCCGTCTCCCGCGTCCGAGCAAATGGCGCGGCGAAGTTCGTGGCAATTTGAACAACTCTGGCGCATGCTATCAAGGCACAAACTTGGAGTGCAGTTGTTTAGTGGGGTTAGCCGACTATACTGATCTACTTTACTTCAAATTTGGGACGCAATGATAGGCGCTAAGGTCGTTCAAATCGCCGCGCACTTCGCCGCGCGATGGGCCGCGCGCATCCCCAGACGCACGTAAGTTCTGTCCCCCATTATATCCACGCGGGAATCGCACCACACGCGTGTACAGTGTAACAGCACACTTTCTCTGTTTGATAAATGCTAAAATGCCGAAATATAAACTATATGACTGCTACACGCAACGAATAGAGTGTTACGTCAGTCAATTTCGTTCGCGTTTTTTAAAATCCAATTCGACGCCCCTGAAAAGGTTCGGCAATGATTTCTTTTTTGTACCTCATTGAACGGATAGACCGGAGTGGGGGCGGGGTGCTCTCACAGTTCTGCGTCGAAAGTCATCGACGTTCGGCGTTTTCCTGTCAACCGTTGGCTGTCGGCGCCGGGAGGCCGCGTTAGAGTCCGCCGCTGATGGCCTTTGCGTAGAAGCAGTGCTATTGCGAAAGTTGAGTCGTGAGAACAGTTTCATAATGAAGCCCACAGGGAAAAACAAGAGACAGCAATGGAAAACGATAGGAGGAATATGCAGAATCTCATGATATTTCGTTTGCTTCTTTGCGAATACCTATACATAGCTCAGCTTGGAAAACAAGATGCTCGAACACAAAAGCCGATAGCGGCGTCACGGGTTGACGCTAGACGCTTGGCCTGACACTGAACTTTTGGAGCACCCAACGGGTGCGTTCATACTATGGGCGTTCATCGCGGCATCGGTGTCTTTTTACTGAAGTAGGGGTTTTTCTTTCGGCGTCTGTACTCGGATTTTACATAAATACTCATGTTCTGTATACATTTCTATTATTTATATGATTGATATATCTGTTGCTCTTAATTTCGCACGATTAATTTTTCTTCAGAAACCACAAAGCAATCTCATGCGGTTGCGTCGAAGATTTGAGCTCAGATCTGCCTAACCGCTTCGAGTTTGAGAACGTTTGCAATGAAGTGTTTTTGAAATTTTGAAAACCGATTCCGAGCTTTGTTGTTAACAAAACTGAACTCATTTGATAGCAAAGCCTGCATTAGGCCACAGCTAGGTAGCATGCGACCAAATTGTTTTTCTTCAATAACTTGAAAGCATTAGAACTCGAATTCCCTGTAGAAAGCAGCATTTTTCGAGTGAAAAACTATGACGGATGTTGTCTACATAGTTCAGTTAAGATCCATGACTAGATAACCAGCGGCTAGATAAGGTTGCTGCGAATAGTGCCGCTATTTGCCGTGGGCGTGGCGTGCTGTTGTTGATGTTTTGTTGTTGAAATTTGTTATGTTGATAAACATTTATAAAAAGTTTTGCTCTTTTAGCTGATTTCACTCTTTTTTATTCACTCCATTCTTCGTATGGTGCTCGAAAATATGGTCCGTTGCTTCATTTTTGCTCGAAATGTCTTTGAAAAACGAAATGAAAACATTTAGTTTTTGACTCCTTCACCAGTTGTTTAGCCTTAAACTTTGGTCGCATTTCGATTACAACAAACGCCATAATCTGGCGTTTGCGGAACTGCACAGCTCAGACCGGTTAATACTAACAGTTCATCATCAACTTACCTTCATTAATATCCAGCAATTGTTTTTGTTGAATCGAGAGTGCTGGGAAAGGGTGCTGTGTTGCAGATTTCCCACCCGTTGAACTCGTTCTAAAGAATAGCACTCGTTTAAAAGCCTTTATGACGGGTTCTCGGGGGCTTTCTCGGATTAAGCACTATCCGACGTGATGTAGTGGAAAAAGGCGCATTACGCTCGATGGTCCAGGGATCAAATCCTGTCAAGTACCCGCTCACGCCTCTATAGTATTCCATCCCTCCGGAGGTCACTTAGTTGGTACCAGGTGTCCCCAGGCGGGAAAAACAGAGTTAGCCATCGGCTAGCCAGACTTCCGCTATTTTATCCATCTAGACTAGTCAACCAGCAACGACATCTACGCACCCACACTTTATCTCTATATCTTTTCGTACATTCTCTTTACTTTTTAAGGTGAAAAGTGACTTGAAAGGGTTCACATACTTTCACAACTTCTCAGTTTAACACTAGTTCCATTATTACCTGCTGTCAACTGAGAGAAGAGGGGGAACAGTGCTGTCAACCGAAAGAAAAGGGGTCTGGCGAGCTCGGAGAGATTGTTGCTTTTGAAGAAAAATCTGTGTTAACGCAACCGTTTAGCCTTCTGTTAGTTGGTAGTCCCAGTTCATCGCCTGACATTGATTACTGATAACTCTTTTTCCACTTTACAGTAAATTCGGCGGGGGTGGTTTAGTGGCAAATGGCACGCACTACCTCATGCATTGGCCGGGAATCGAAACGCGGATTGGAATCCGCCCAGGCATTCCATCTTCATGGTGGTACACTTGGTTTGATTAGATTTATTGCGCGAAGACATTCGTGTGAAACCATAGCAATAAAACATGAACCAAAGCACAAAACAACTAAGGCTACAATTCATAATGGTGAATAATGGAAGAGTGGGGAAATGGAATGCAAAGCGACATAAGTTGCCATAATTTCATTGGAAGTGTTGAGTCGCAAGTTTTTTGAGTTGAGCAATGGTTTTAGGCACATCACCCCG
>UZAF01016097.1:68420-82110 GCA_900617895.1 Haemonchus placei | reverse complement strand
AGAAGGGACCCTCTCACTCCCCCAATCTCGACGTCCAGGGCATAGTGGCAGCTCCGTTGTTGCCGTCGTTCGCGTTTCCGCCCCTCGATCGGTGTCACGTTAGACGGTGTCGAGACAATACAGATTGCTATTTTCGTTCTAGGACCCACGCACAAACAGCTAATCGCCGAGTGATGAGTTTTCTCCCATTCTTCTTTCCTCTGTTTTTCTTTTTGCTGCCGCGATCCCTTATTTAATTTCCTACTCTTAGAGGCTGAAAAAGTGAGCTACTTTTGCTGTTGCTAGAGGTTTTTTTGTTTATTTATGCTTATAAGTGAATGAATTTTTTCTTACCATTGTCTATTATTCGCACCAGGACCCATACGCGCGCAGTGAAACACACTGTTTAGCTCGTCCGGACACCCCACTCTTCTTCATTTTTCTGGTTTCATTCTCGTCTAGCCCACTTTTTAACGTTTTTTCGAAGCATTTTTCACTTTGGAAACACCGATGCACGCAGTTTCTTCACCTCAGTCACACTAGTTTCGATCTTGTCTTTCGTTTTTCATCATAATCTGGATTACCCAAAATTATGTGAACGGTGCCTTTAATTTAACCAGACTCGGATGAGAATATAAGAGTGCTGATACGTTTATCGGCCACCGCGGAGCTCCTCATAAGACAGGATTGATTTACGCTTGTGATCATTCTGCGATACGACTCCAGTGCGGTCTTACGAGAGGAACTGTGACTTTTTTCAAGTCTTTTAATCACATGATCTTCAAGCATCAGTATCGTCCTGTACTATTTTTCTCATTTTCCAATGATTTATAATTGCGATTGAGTTACGAATGCACTCAGTTGTCGAACTGAAATGTTCTCGCTTCTTCACTTGAATCTTATATCTCCCTATTTCATAGAACGTTCTCGTGGTGTACGTAGTACGAGAGAGCAACAGATTCCTTCGAAAGAATTGTTTAAAATGAATTCATGATGTTGAATCGATCACAAACGTTCATTGCGACAACTTGTGAAAACAACGCAAGAAAATTGTTGAAATATAAGTGATAGCAGAGAGACCTTGATCTCACACTTCATTGTAACGTGTAGACGTTTGATAGGTTATCACAAATTGTTGCGATTCTCTCTGGCTCTGAATGATGCCATTCCGCCGAAACGTTAGCCTAATAGGGCTTATATGCAAACTTAGTGATGAGTCCAAGAAAATAGCTCGGTAATGACAGAACAGAATACGTGCGCTGACTTTATCAGACACTTTTCCGTTAGAAGTTAAGGGAAATGATATGCCTTTATCTTCTGCTTTTTTTCTCAGAGAAATGCTTTTTTCGCATGATTTTAGCAGAAGCTTATTTTTGAGAAGCACTGTTGATCCATGACAGTACAACTTGGGCGCGTCACAAGCTCCAGCTCAACTTTCCAATACCTTAACGCTGTCCATTGCTACGCCGATTTCTACTGTTTGAATGAAGGTACCGAGGCACGAAGAGTAAACGTCAAGCCCCTCCAGAGTTGATCCTTTTTGTGGAATACGCCCTCGCACCCGAGTTTCATTCTAATTTTAATGTTTTTGTGCGTATGTGACGTATACCCCAACTTGCAACCGCCAGCTGATTTACTTGTCACTCTTTATCAGATCACTCGGGTACCGTATAAGCGACCAGAAGAGATAGAAGGGTCTGTCTTGGGCGACTATCATTCCTTGATTCGACCCACGTATCGTGCATGTGATACTGTGCGCCGACTGCCACTACATCACCTCCACTCACACCGATTCATATTTCAAAGGTAATTCAAAATAGGTGAGGAACACAAAAAAAAANNNAAAAAAAAAGCAAAAAATCCATCAATAACAGCCGCATACGCAATTGAAGCGTTACCAGTCTCCATTGAAAACCGCAGAATGCTATTTTTGTGAGAAGACCCAAATAGATAAAATTCATACAGCCTGGTTACTACGTATTTCAGTGAGCGTCCTTGACGGCAATTAACATTTCAAATACCTATTAGCTCTCATTACATCCTATTCAATACACGTTTTTGGCCGTAAAATTATTTTCATCATTTGTTGTTTCTAAGAAAGGCTATAGTTTCACTTGAATGATCAGGATAATTATCACCCGCCTTCAGCTCTATGTGAGACATAGATAATGCAATATTGTTAAGTAGCATCCCTGAATGAGTACAATCAACAACTCCTTAATAAATAGTGGCAAATGTAACAATAATAATAATCATAATAGTTATAGTAATTTATAGTATTTATGTATTTGTATTACTTGACGTCTCACTGATCACCGATCCTCCAGTGCGTCAATAATGTCTCCATACATCCCTGTGTGGAGTCAACGTGTTCTAATGGACTCTTCTCTTTCGAGAGACACGATTTATAATATTCCTCACGAAGAACTGTGACTATCGTGCTAGTGACCATCCTAGTGCCCTTTTGACGTCCTGAGGATCCATTCGGTAACAGCGCCGATTGGACGGGCATCGCCAAATCGATGTGGCCAGCCTAGCTGTTCTTCTTCAGCGCGTTGAAGGACGCTGACAGCATGGCCATTCTGAATGCGTAGAGTTCATTGCTCTGAGGCGTATGTCAGAGCAGGAAGGACTGTAGCGTTGGAGAAATCGGGAAAAGCCGACTGTTCTTCGTCTTCTTCACTATTCCCTCATATTCTTAAATTATACCCATGCTGCGTGCTTTCGTTTGCTCACTCCAGAGCCACGCTGCTCACAATGCTGACTTCTCAACTCTGGTATGCGTAGCTGTAGCATTCTCAGATGTTCTTACCACCAAGCGTTGAAGGAGTATCCTTTCCTTCTCATGAGCATCTTAGATACCCTCGCATGCCGTTCTTTCCACAGATTCGTTCAGCACTCGTTCCGATTGCTTGATATTCGGTATATCAAATACGAGACTGTTTTCAAAGCGTTATGCTGTGGGCATCGACGGGCGAGACGGTGTCGCCTAGCTAAACATCTCTCTTAACGTTAACGATAACTTCTTTGCATGATGGTGAGGTTGTGGTGAACCGCCTAATTTTTTGCAGGGCCGTCTTTCATCCATTTTTATGCCAATGCTGATGGAGTGACCAGGGTGAAGATTGTATAGAGTACATATAGCATACAGATTGGGTAAGTTTGTCAGTGTCTACCTCTCTCTTCTTATACAGAATCGTAGACTCAGTCGTTTATCACGAACTTAATGTCCTGCGTTCCGACGGGTACCTCGTGAAAAGCCGAGCCGTGGGTTTTAACGATAAATGGCTGAAGGCTTCCAGATGTTCTGATTTAAACATTTCTGGATCAAGATCTGTATAGATCTTCATGTTATGTCAAACTTCGAAAAGGAGAACAGGTGAGACGACGGGGCCATCCTGTTTTCATGGTAGGTAGGTAGGCAAACATGACAAGAGTAAGAGTCTCGATCAACCTTTTATTCAATTGCTCTTCGAGAATGCGTGACTGTTTCGTCAGGACGTCGAAAACAACTCAACTTGGCCTTCTATCTGGTATAAGTACGACATTCGGACGCGTTTCAAACCCTCACGACTTCTGCCACAACTGTCGCTCCTCCCTCTCGAATCTTCCTTTAACGTTTCTCTGTAGAGCTTCATAACTTTATATGTCAGATGGCAATCTCTTGCAGATCTCGCGATTCCACTCCGGCAGCCCGAAAGTCTCAGTACAGAATCTTTACTTGATGGTTTTTCGTCTCTCTTCTTTCATAGCGTCATTCAGCAATCATTGACGGGGAGGTTCTACTCTATCAGTGGTCCATTGGGTGGCTCCTTAGTCTACCAAGAATCGGAAGGCTACCCCAACTGCGTATTTTTATTAATGTTGTCGATCGGTATGATAAACTCTTCATTCCTTTCCCGAATTGAAGCCTTTCAGTCGTTCTTCGGGGCTAGTCTTGGCACTGAAGTCACCAACGAAAACCCTGCAGAAACCCTGTTTCCTTTGATTTGCTAACGTCTATTCTGCAAAACTGCTCCATATTCATGAAAAGCGCTTCCTGGTTTCCTTCGTTGTAGTTCGATCGGCTCTAGCTCAGCGCAAGACGACTTTAGAATTGTTGGAATTCGTAAGCATCCAGTTCGAATTCTCACCATGCATTTGTACGAGTGAGTAGCCAAGGCTAAGCGCGCGCTGATGAAGCACCTTCACCTCCAAAACCAAGTGGTCCCCTCCTCAAGGAACAGCTAGACTCCTTTTTTGAAAACAAAGGGTACTTGGCAAAGCCACTGTATCTCGGTCAGTCCGATGACCGCGATGGGGAGGCTCATCATAACTTCCATCATCACAAGTCTCATAAGTGTTCGTACATGAGAACTTAGCTTGTTACCTTACCAGGGAAGGTTTCAATTTCTCGTTAAACTTTGGATGGTTACTAAGGTAGCTTAGGATGCTGTTTACATACAGTGGCTAAAACTCCTGAATGGCTTTCCCAAAAAATTCTAAGGCCCAAATATTCCCCGTTAGATAGTTTTAGTTGAAAATACGCAGCCATCGTCTCCGTACCGCAGATGTAGTGTGCTCCCGCCTTAGGCGAGTGTTTTGTCATGGGCAAGGTTTCGCTCAACATGTTTTCTCCCAGTGGAAGTTTTATGACACTTTCTGATATGTTTCGACTTACCGCCTTATTTAAAACACCGTTTACGCTCATCACACTTGCTTATAGGCGCAATTCAGGATAATTTTGAGTTCATATTTTTGAGATGAAAAGCGAAAGTGTTGGTGAAGAGAAGTGCATCGGTGGCGAAGAAAGCGTAAAAATCGGCGTGTTCAGAGAAACATAGGACAAGAAAAGTAGTAAAGTTAGGGGCTGGCTGTTCAAATGTGCGCGCCACTGCATACAGCTGGCTGCAGTGAGCTGCCCGCGTGCATGGTATGGGTTCCGGTGCGCAAAGTACAACCTCTCCAGTTTCTTCAAAGCTTGAAAATTCATCCGCCTTGGATTTGCACGTCGGCAAAGCAGGTAACCTTGCAAACTGTAGGATGAACTCTACAGAGCTGACCTAAGGCTGCTGGATCGGTCTCTGGGAATACCTGTGCTACGGGGCCAATTTTTCGCCAACTCCTATCGCTACTCCTTCACACTGCTGAGGGGCGATCTTCTCGGCATGGTTCCAGTTATCTCCCTCCGCTGCTGTAGGTTATCTTCTGACTCCTTTTTTGGCTTTTGGCTAAGAAGGTGGTGAAAACTGCTTGGTCGTGGGCTATAGCCCAATCGAGGACTCTCTTCTCATTCCTGGCTAGACGCTCCTGACCCCAACAGCTCTACCTCCGTCATCTGTTCCAGGCTCCTCCGTTCACCGCTGGTCGGTCACCCGCTGCGGCCATTATCCGGAACTGACACGATGACATCGTCAAGCCTGAAAGAACTCACCTTTTATTCGTTTTTGATACAACCAGCTTGTGGTGCGTAGACGACTATCCAGTACTTCTGGTCCGGGTTCATCCTCATTCACCTCCACGTGATTCGATCACTGGCTCTATTGACAGCAGAGTCGGAGTTGTTGATGAACTAACGAGGAGAAACTTCATAGGTCCATCGTTCTCGATGCCCCTTTTACCCCGGGCAGGCGCAGTTTTCCGAAGGCGCCGGCTATTTGCTGAACAATTGTCAATTTTTCAGATTTTGACAGGCGGAATTTAGCTATTAGATGAGCCAAGGAACAACCTTTCTTTGTGCTGTCCTTTCTACCTGGCTTGTGCGTCTGGAAATCGGAAATCTGACGAGCAATCGACTATGAGCGCAGCCATTTAGCAAGGTCGGGAGTTTCCGAATTACAGAGGTGCGAGGGCGAGTCCAAAGTGCTAACCCTCCCTATTGTCTATTCCCTATGCCAAGGTTGGATCCTGAAACCGCGTCGTACTTTCTTGTGGTGACACATAAGCCAAGACCTCTGTCGACAGGATCCCGTCGAGACATCAAGTGATGAATCTGACGGCAGATTTCAAACTCCTCAGGGTCGGAGGATCTACTTGTACACCGATTCGCGATTGATGCGATTTAATGTCCAATTGATGCTCATTATATGTTTTATATCGCAACTATATTCTCTTTTCGTTTGCGGTACAGAAACAGTTCTGTCACTCTTGCTCTCTTAGCCATAAAATGTTTCTGTACCGCGAAAGGATAGCGAATATGGTTGCCGATATAATATAATGGGCTTCATTTAGAAATCAAACTCTAAAAACTCTCAGAGTTCTTAGAGTTTAATGTCTTCCACTGATATAATATAATGGGCCTCATTTAGACATTAAACTCTAAAAACTTTTTGAGTTCTCAGAGTTTAATGTCTAATTGATGCCCACTGTATTGTATCGGCAACCATATTCGGTAATATTTTGCGGTACAGAATCATTTTATGGCTAAATGAGAAAGAATGACAGAAAGAATCTTAGTTCCAAATTTGCGGTCTGGATCAACTCTCACCAGCAGTTCTTTTCTTTTCACTGTGGCTTGTCATCCAGGCGAGTGTGTCAACAAGTAGCTGATGGTAGAGAGGCTTGCACCTAGAAATGGCGTAGCGGAAAATCATTGAGCCCACAGAAAGTGGAGGGAAAACCCGAATCACTGATACATGTGCTTGTTTCGCTTTCATAACACAAAAGCTGGACTCTTGCAAAATTCTAATCCTCACATTACCAATCCACAGTCTTCTGTCATCCCTAATGGGTATCGGGAAGGGTTTTCTAGAAGTTCTCCTTGTATTCTTCTAGTATCAAGAGTGGTAGTCAATATCCCCAAAAGGAGGGATAGGGTTGTGAGATCGTTGACCGCTTGCGCACTCCTGATGGTAGTGTGTAGAATTGCTTATACAGGATTTTCCGAAATGATGGACCCCTTTTCATTTCAGCGTATTTCAGAATTTCAAGTTGAAGAAACTATGTGCAAAAGAAAATTACAGTCACCTTTCAGAATATCCCCCATTAGGAGTAGTAGAACTTGCTTGGAGAAGTTCGAGAACCTGCCCAGAGCTTGTTCTCGAACTTCTCGAATGTTGCACTCAGTCTGTAACCCTCCTCCAGCTCTTCTAGCCTTTCTTGAGCATTGCTTGCAAGGAATCCAAACTGGAATTGCTACTTCGTTAGATCCTCTTTTAATCAGGGACTATACAGGAGGGCCAAGTGGCTCAAGATCGATAGCAGGATGGTCATCTCTCCATACTGATGAAGTCGAGCAGCTCGCGTCACTACTCTCGTCTCTTAAGAGCTTGGCTCGGTGGGCTAGAGTACCATCCTCCAGGAATACCGCTGGCTGTTCAGTTCAGCAAGTAGGGTCGAATGAGTGCTTAATTATATAATATACCAGTATGCTTTCGAAGTACACGTTTTTGACAATTTCACGCCGGTGCAGACTAGTACAACGGCGTCTTATCATTGACCGTGGCTCCCTCCATAAACTTCATTATGCTGTTCTTATAACAACTATTTTGTGAAAGATTACACTATCGGTGTTCCTATTCAGACCACCATCACTCTATTTTTTGAAGATTGCTTTTGTCGTGGAAAGTTTCCTTGTCGAAGGAAAATATCATGGTGTGCGTGACCCACGATAAATATGGCAACGAAGGTTCAGCTTGACAGTCCGCCACATCGAGAACTCATTACTGCTCAGCTGTCTTCCTTTCCATGCGTCGCCCAGGATTGCGATGAACTCGCGAACGAACTATATTAATGATCCAATCTTCTCAAACAGTAGCCTTTTAGTTTGCCTTTGATTGGTTCCGCTTCCAGATGTCTAATGAAAGCCTTCTCTGCCGTTAGTATTGGAATCACTTGAAAAATTTCACTATATCCTTCCGCCTCTTGCATTCAAATGTTTGCAAGTGGCATTGGATGAGCCTTCACCTTCTAGAAGGTGGTCCCACTCAAGTAATTATGCATATTGCAGGAAAACCTAGTTGTGCAGCTGAATAATAGCGAATGGAGCGAAATTATTGGACTATTTCTGCCTTTGAAGTTCCTGATTTTTGGCTCCCAGGATTTTGAGAAACCTTGTACAACCAAAGTGCGTTCCGGAGAAAACTTAGCTCTGAGTTTCCGCATAAAACATCTTCTGGTACTACTAATTTGATAGCGCGATTGTTGTGTAGTTGTGCAATAATTGATGGGTACGTAAGATGTTCATAGGGCAATTTAATACGAATTTTTCAAAGCAGGAGATTTTCTGAACGGCACGGGAAGATAAGCCTATCACATTTGCCGTTCTTGCGGTTTTGGGTGCGCAAGTTAGAGGTCACTTCGCACCTCGGCGCGTGGCAACTTTCATCAACTGTGGGAACTCCATGGTTGTTATGTTGTCCGTGTCTCGTTATCGAAGGTATAAAGTTAATAAATGAAGGAAATAGCATCGGTAAGAAAGTGAAGCGTCGCGGAAAAAGAGGGTTTCCGAAGGAGAAATTTAGATCCACTCCGTAACAAGTGTTTCACCTTTAAACAGAATGATTTGACCCATTAAACTTGCCGTTCTAAATTTGTAATCAAAATCAATCAATGAGCGGATACTTACTTTACTTTATTCCAACTTTCACTTTTCACCTGCATACGAAAATTATACTCTGCTCCAGTAATTTAGAATTCCTTCATCTCAGAACACTGATTTCTCCTAATTTCTCTCATATTTCTTTGCTTACTCATTAATGCTGTTTTCATCGGTTACTCCTCTTTTAGTCGCTTGAAAAATCTACAGATAACAAAGTAACCATGTGTTTTTGCAGTTAAAGACAGAGTTCACGATAAGAATGGTTCCTGGGTTCTCCCCCTAGGAATATCCAGTGGCCCCTAAGGGTAACAGGAAGGACGCTGTCGAGTCCCAAAACGCAACAGCTAGGGCCCAGTGGGAGCCCGAACTCCCCCCCCCCCCCTCGATCGATGTCACGTTCATCAACCTTCATCGGCTACTAAACAATTCGTCGAAGTTGATATCACCCTTCCCGAAGAAATAGAGCAATGAGACATTCGTAGCAAGATCTCGGATTCGCAAAGAGCCGTCAAGCATTCTCGGCTTGACCGAAATTCACCCTTTCCGCCTCACAAGATCAGAAGTGAAAACCCTGTTATGTCGAAATGCTTGCTCGAAATTTCTTCAGGAAAACACTAATATGAAGTCGCTCTTTACAAGAAAACAAAAAGATCTCTGATCTAGACTCACAATCCCTCACGTGTTGGACCCCTCACTAGGAAAAGAAATTACGAAAATGACACGTATTTGATGTTTGTTTCTGAGATAATTTGCCTTTGTCGAGATTAACACTCGAAAGCACATGCGACAGCACACGCCGTTCTGAATAGTCACTGCAACTTGTACGATGCATTTTACGCGAGTTAACGAATATCTGTCCCTCTAAATTTCTGATTTTCAGGCTACCTCTAATCGTAAAGTTCCTGCTCGGAATGGTATTAATCGCAATCAGTGAAATATTTAGCGCACTTATCAGCAATTTCGGACCACGATGCTTACAGCGACGGAAGAGGATTGAGGGCCAGGTGGGTATACGGGCTTGATTCTACTTCCCTGTACTTTCCTAAACGAGTATATAAATTTTGAGGTAGTGCTAATAACCGGCTCTGGTAATGGTCTCGGTCGATTAATTGCTTTGAATTTTGCTACATGTGGATGCAGGCTAGTGTTGTGGGATATTGATGAGAAAAGCAACGCAGAAACGAAACAAATGTGTGAGGATTTTGGTGCAGAGGTAAGTACACAAACGGAAATTTTGGCTTTTACCTCTGTGCTTTTGGTATTTTTTATCTTCAAAAAGTTAGCCCGCCTCAGAAGCCTGGAAGCGTTCTCAAGCTTCTCGTGCACTATTACATCTATGACGCTTGACGCAGTCTGACTATCAACTAGTAGTAACTTAGGCCGGACTTCTAGGAGGTCACTCACTTTAATTCTTCTAAACGGATTTGATCCTCACTAGGGACCTTTATGCATGGAAAAATTGAGGGGATTGTGCATATAGTAATGCGATTTCTGACCAACTGGTGCTTAATGTTACCTCTTTGAGTTGGCTAAGGGGGCGCCATCGGCTAGTGAAGTGAGTGACCTGCTGGGATTTCTGTTAACTTTTTTTACGAGTACTTCATTGAAGAAAATCTTTGGAGTTGTCAATCACTTAATCCACAGGGTGAGACGAAATAATGGAATCAAAGCTTGGCTGCACTATGCCCAATGACTGGGGATCTTTTTCATTTAGTTCTCTTTTTTCGTTTCAATCTGGTTGTCTGTAAACGTGCCCTCCTTTTAATACAAAACTTCTGCTTTCTTCGTGAAGGTGAAGTCATCTCTGGTTGTTTGCATGTATCATGGATTATTATTTCAAAGACTACAGCTGGATTAATGGAACAGGAAAGCATTCGCGACCATTTGGAAAGTGATAGTATTATTTTTTAGCTTTTGGAGCTATTTTCAAAAATTGGGGCAGCGATCCGTGTTTCGATCCGACACCGTTACCCCAGAGAAGTGTCAGAAATGTTCATATCTACGAGTTCGTTGAGTATTATCATGAAGAATCGCTCAAAACTAGAAACTGATGTAAAACGAACTATTTGGTAGCAGCGGAAAGGTCACTTCTTATGTCACTAGTATTTGTGCAGCTCTAAGCTCCGGTACTCTTGTGGCCCGAGGAAAGCGCGGCTATTCTTTTTCCACCACTCACATGGGTCAGCGCATAACTGAGAGATGCACTTGTATGTGAAATCTGATTTGTCTAAAAATTGCTCACGTGCTCACATAGGGGATTGGAAGAGCGTGCTAATTGTAGATAAAGCAGGAGATATCAGCTAGCTCGATACCACATACTGATATAATGTATTTCTGCATTAATAGCTATTGAAAATGCGAAATAGACCTCCTTGTAAATCACCGAGGTAATGCTGAGTTAAAATCCACTCATGCTCCCTTTACTCCCTTCCTTTCTCCGGTTTCTCAGAATAGGTGAAGTGTTGGACGGTACGACTCATTGTCAGTAATGCCTACATAGAGTGGTTATTGGGTAGCTCTCTCCTTGTGAATCATTGGAAAATGGTAAGGTGCCAAAAGTGAGGAAATGTGTTGGACTAACATTAGCTCTGGAACTCGACTCTTTATACGTTTTTTAGTAGGTTCGAAAAAAAAAAAACTTCTTTTCAATCCGTTTGCGGTTTTCCAGGTCGTGATAGATTAGTGTCAAAAAAAAGGGGGAATAATCAACCATATCCAATGTTTGAGAATTTTTTTTTGGAAAAACTTAAAATATTACAATATCTTCCCTGGAAAACAGTCTTTCAGGCTCACGTATTCCGAGTAGATATGTCACAGCGTCAGGAAATATACGCAGCCGCAGATCGGGTGATGGCCGAAATCGGAGACGTCGATATTCTTATAAATAATGCAGGAATGCTTCGCGATCCTGGGGATTTTCTGTGTAAATCTGATGACTTCATCGAGAAGACCGTTCAAGTCAATATGTTAGCGCATATGTGGGTAGGTGAAATAAAGTAGCCTGTAAACATTCGGAGAAGTACTCGCTCATTACAGATGGCGAAAGCATTTCTTCCCCGTATGATCGAAAGGAGATCTGGGCACATCGTCTGCGTTTGCTCCTTGTCAGCAATTGTAGGAGCCAGAGGTGGGTTACTGCGCTCTTGTAATATGGCTTGGTTGATCATGACCGTAGATCTGCGAGCTCGAATCACTCGAACTGTCATTAATGTCAATGCTCCAACATCAGTGATAACGAACTCGAGAAACTTCCAGATATCGTCGACTACTCGGCTTCGAAATTCGGTGCCTTCGGATTTCAGGTAAGTGATGTGCTAAATCTTGAGAAAAAGGGGCTGAAGAAGTATTGCGCGAACACCTTACTATATATAACGCGCTGAGTGTGTGTATGTGTATATATATACAGGGTGCGCCTTGAATATGATAACAATTTTCGGACGTACGTAATTTTCTTGCTTGGAAGGTTTTCCTAAATCTGCACCTTTCCTTGTGTCTATGATATAGCTCAGCCCACATATCTACTTTGGTGCTCTCAATTCGTCAGATTTTGAAAAACGGTGGATTCTCGCAGGTAACCACCGTCCCGTCTTTGCGCGCATTTGGTGAGTCCTTTTCCGGGATCGCTCCTCGTTTCAACATTTCCCACATGACAGTCTCTTGAATTGCGATGCGTAGACAGGTCAACGACAACCCTCAAAACTGTCATCTTGTCTCATATATGAACCCTTACCGAATACAGTTGCTTGGGAAGGAGTACGCTGCGGAACCTGCAGAAACACAAGAAATTACTGCCAATTTGTTTGTTTATTCTATTCCGATGGGAAGAGTTCACCCCGAGTAAACACAATTCTATCCTGATAGGATTTGAAAGTCTTATAAGCTTCTAGGAAGCTCTCGAAAATGAAACTTATTCGAAGAAAAGACGAAACATCAACTTCACGACCATATGTCCATCATTTACGCAAACCCAGATGATTAGCGAGATATCGTGAGTTCTTTAACAATTTTACGAACAAATGATTTTCAAAAGGTTTGTTTATTACAGACTTTCTTCAGCGATAACACTTCTCAAACCCGAAATTGTAGCCGAGGAAATCTTCGACGCTATACTCACCAATAAACGGATACTACTACTTCCTAAAAGTGCTTACACACTTTATGCTTTGAAAGGGTGAGTGAGGCTACCACAGCAGTGGAACAGGGTTCGAGCTTCATCTCTACTTTTTCCGCTTTCCTGTTGCATCAAAGCAAAAAATGATGGTTTCGAACTTCATTAGCAGGCCACTCTGTCAGACTGCATCGTCGGGGTGGTCTTTCCACATTACGCTGCTATCAAAAGTCCATCACATGCATCACATGCAATCTTGCTCATTGTTTCATAAAACAGCCTGCTGTTCTCCTTTTTTCTGGTTCTTCAGAAAGTCGTGTAGGAGAAGGAAAAGATATGAGTAATCTGAATGCACTGGCGAGATTATCGCTGCAAGAGCTCCATCGTTGCAAAAATTCTCTGAAGCTCATGTTTTGAAGAAGCAAAAAAGTAACTGGTATGCATAAGCACTTGCTTAAGTCGTGCATTCGTGAATTTCTAACTTACGAGATACGCAATCAACAGAGGGAAACAATATGATTCTATCCTCACCTGACAATTGTGAACGTCAAAGCTCAGGTTAGAGAAGCAGTGGGACTGTAAGCAATAGGACTCGCTATTATTAATGCTAACTTCCTGCATCTGCATGTCCATATTCATCTGTCCAAATGCTATGCACGTACTCATGTGTAAGCCCTTGTCATCGAAGCTATCGTTGATGCGGTGAGCATTTCCAATTATATGTTCTCTTTACATTTAACATCACTGAACTCATCAGTCTCATTATGTTTAGAATGCATTAACCCATTGGCGACCGCGCCTTTTCAGCGTGTCTGGCGTGTGGGACCGAGCGCGCTTTTAGTGGGCTGCTGCTGTGGCCCGCTGGCTGGCCACACGGTCCTAGGAACAAGTAAATTTTTTCGTAAGCATTTCTAGCCGACAAAAAAGTTTTTTTTAAATGTGGCATGTAAAGGTTATAAGTCATACACACTATTTAGAGCTACGTTATGGCATCTAATGTTGATTGTTCAAAGGGGGTGAAAGTTTTTACCAAATCATTTCCAAATGCGACTCTGTCTAGACACTAGGAAGCGGACAAGATGAGA